>OZJO01001146.1:0-11182 GCA_900406225.1 Acrobeloides nanus | reverse complement strand
TAGGCCTAAATTTAAGCCTAGGCTTACACCTAGGTCTAAGCCTAGGCCTAAGCTTAAGCCTAGGCTTAGGCTTAAGCTTAAGCCTAAGCCTAAATCCCTAGGCAGAGCTGAGAATCTTAGTTCTTCCGATAACATATATAAACAGTTTTCTCATTTATTTACCATTTTCTATACTTTAAACTTGTATTATTTTTTTCTTGAAAAATTGACGAATATTTTTTTTAGCGCCCCACCAAATATTGGCGGCCTGGAAATTAGCAAAAACGGATCAAGCGACGCCAACAGAAGTGCAAGCACTCCGACGACGATGAATGGCGTTGGCAAAAAGTTTAAAGAATTTTTCAAAACTGACAAATATAACGTTGAGCAAGGGGGTGATGATAAAGAAGAGTAGGTTTTTCGTGTATTATTGACTTACGAAAACTTACGCTAAAAAATAATTTTGAATTTTCGCGTCAATACACACAACTTGTATTCAGGGGACGAATTTTCACTGAATTCATGTTTTCGTTGTAATACACAGATATTTCAAAAACCGTCAACTTCAAACGCGATTTTCTCGACAACGATAACGTTTCAGGGCATGCCGTAAAAACAAAAGATGCTCCATTTTTCACGAACTTTCCGAATATATAACTTTTTCATGATGTTTTTTCCGAGTGGACTGGTCCTTTAAGTATTAAAAAAATCAAAAAGAATTCTTCAATGACTCAAAAATCTTGAATAAAAATGACGATTTGTATTTTCGAAAAATTTTTACGAGTCTTTTTTCTGATTCATTTACTAGCTGCAGGAGAGCTTGAAAGATGATTTTTTGCGAAAAATTGTTTTGAATGATGCCGAAACGAGGCTTATTAGAGACAATTATCGGATTTGCTTGTTTTTATACAAAATTTACGCTCATCCCAATTATGACCGGAATGAACGCCATCATATTAGTATACACTTTTGAGAAAAATCTCCATGTCTTCCACATTTTTTTTCGTAAAAATGCCTTTTTCACCAAAAACGGTACTCTTAAAGGAGAGGGACACAAAATAGCGTGATAATTTTTCTGGAGATAACCCCTATATGGGTAATTTTATGCGGAGAATCGGATTTGAGCATTCCCGAACCCTGAAAATATCTTCCTGGCCCTGATTCAGGGAAGGGATTATGTGTAATGAAGCGAAAATGAACTAAAATTTGAATTTTTTTAGATACATGAATAACTTGTGGTCGGGCGGTGAAGGTCCTGTGAAAAAGTACAAGCTACAACATTTCAACATACAAAAAGTGCTTGGCAAAGGAAGTTTCGGAAAAGTCCTCTTGGTGGAGCTCAAAGGCAATGGGAAATATTTCGCCATGAAATGCCTCAAAAAAGATGTCATATTGGAAGATGACGACACCGTAATATTTTTTTCTTCATTTATAGGGATCTTTATCAACTTCAGGAGCTACTACACAATAGGGGGGGGGCAAAAAAGTTTTAAAACTTTTTTCTAGAAATGACCCCCTCTAGAGGTAAAAACGTGGGGAAAATTTGAATTTGACATTTTCGAAGCGAAAAAACGAATTTCTGATTCAAGGAAGGCCTGTGTATTTAAGTGAAAAGTTGCAAAAAACTACTTAAGCCTAAGCCTAAACCTAAGCTTAAGCCTAAGCTTAAGCCTAGGCTCAAACCTGAGCTCAAGTCTAAGCTCAAGTCTAAGCTCAAGTCTAAGCTTAGGTCTAAGCCTAAGCCTCGCAAAAATGAAACTTTTGCGACTTTTCGCTTCAATATACAGGTCTTCCCTGAATCAGGAAAGCGTTTTTTTCACTTCGGAAATGTTAAATTCAGATTCCCCGTATGCTTTTATCCCTTGAAGTGTTATCCAAAAAAATTTTTTGAAAATTTTTTGCCCCCTCCCCCTATTGTGTATTAGCTCTAAACTTCAATTTAGGAGTGTACCTTCATCGAACGCAGGGTTTTGATCTTGTCTAGCGAGTGCCCATTTTTGTGTCAACTTTTTTGCTCTTTCCAGACTAATGTTAGTGAATCTATAATTTAAAAAAATTCCATTTTTTACAAATTATTATAGGAATACCTTTTCTTTGTGATGGAATACTTAAATGGTGGCGACCTGATGTACCATATTCAACAATGTAAACGCTTCGACGAAAACCGGACTCGGTTCTACGCCTGTGAGATTATTGTTGCCTTGCAATTTCTCCACTCTAAGGATATCATTTATCGGTAGGGTTTCGAATTAAAGGATCAGTCCGATCTGAAAAAGCCCTAAGCCTAAACCCAAGTTTAAGTCCAAGAATAAGCTTAAGCCTAAGCCCAAAGAATTTTTTCATCTTAAAATTTTTAGTGATCTCAAATTGGATAACATCCTCTTGGACTCCGATGGACATATCCATTTAGCAGATTTCGGCATGTGTAAAACAGAAATGAACCGAGAAAATGGAATGGCTTCAACTTTTTGTGGAACACCAGATTATATTGCACCTGAGGTTAGGCTTTTTAACTGGCGTCCCGGCCTAAAAAATTTCTGGGCCGCGGCAGCACCAGTCCAGTTGGAAGAAAGTTACCAATGTGAAATTCGAAAGTTTATGAAAAAAGGAGCATTTTTTATTTTTACGGCATGTTCTGAATCGTTGTAGTTCTCGAGATAATTGCATTTGCACTTTCTCATGTTTTCGTTGTAATACACAAACTTTTTTGAGTTTTTTGCGGAAAAATCAATTTTTTTCAATTTCCATCAAATGAACATCATAGCAATTTGCTATAGCTAAATGAGATGAACAAAATGACACCAAAATTATCCAATTTGAACATTGTTTTGGGTTATTGAAGCGAAAATATGAATCAGGTTTTCGTTTCAATAACCCAAAACAATTTTCAAATTGGATAAGGCATATAAATTTTCTCCAGAAAACTGAAAGAAAAATTCCAATTTTAGATCATAAAAGGACAACTTTACAACGAAGCGGTGGATTTCTGGTCTTTTGGCGTCCTAATGTACGAGATGCTAATTGGGCAATCTCCATTCCATGGTGATGGCGAAGACGAACTTTTTGACGCTATCCTCAACGAAAGACCATATTTTCCAAAATCTTTAGGCAAAGAAGCAGCTAAATGTTTGAGCGCTGTAAGCACATTGTTAAAAAAATTGAAAAAAAACATGGAATTTTAGCTGTTTGATCGCAATCCAAATACCCGGTTGGGCATGCCCGAATGTCCAGATGGTCCTATAAGGACACACGCATTTTTCAGAGGGGTTGATTGGAAGAAATTTGAAGCTAGGCAGGTTCAGCCGCCTTATAAGCCCAATGTTGTAAGTTTTTTTTGTATTTCTTTTTTGTACTTCCCTGATCCTGATTCAGGGAAAGAGTCGGTGTATTGAAGCGAAAATCGAAAAAATCAGGGGCAGGGAAACATTTTCAGGGTTCAGAAATGTGCGGAATCGATTCCCCGCATAGAAAAACCCCCAGGGGTGATATTCTCGACCACCTAGCCCTCTTGTACGATATCTATTGCGCGAATTTTCCAATCTTTAATACACTTCCTTGAGCCTGATTCAGGGAAGATGTGTGTATTGAAGCGAAAATAGGATAACTCAGGGGTTTTCTAGTCGGGGGAATCGATTGCGCGCATTTTCGAGGCATGGAAAAATTTCTCTAACCCTGATTCAGGGTTTAGAATACAACTTTTTGAGCCATTTTATGGGTTATACACTGTAAAATTTATCTCTTTTTTAGAAATCCCCCAACGATACCTCAAATTTCGATGAAGACTTCACCAAGGAAAACGCCGGCCTAACGCCCATCCAGGACAAGAACTTATTGGCTTCTATCGATCCAGAAGCATTTATGAACTTCTCATATACGAATCCAGCATTCCCGAATTGAAAGGGAAGAATTTTCAAGCAAAAAACAAATGTTTTCTATAACGAAATCGGTGCCTACCCCAACTTGTGACGATATTTCTATAAATTAATTTTCCACTCGGGAATTGTGTATACGTGTCAATTTTCTTAAATTTTTTTAATGAAAAAGTTATTTGAAGAAATGAAAAATTTCAAGGACCAGAGTCCACTTGGAAAAAAACTCCATATAAGATTATATATTCAGAAAATTTATGAAAAATGGAGCATTTTTTGTTTTTACGGTACCTTCTAAATCGTTGTAGTTTTCGAGATAAATGCGTTTGAAATTACATGTTTTCGTTGTAATACACAAACTTTTTTGAACTTTTAATCGATTTTTGCATCAATTTTTTAAATTTTCATAAAATAAACATTGTAGTAATTTTTTACAGCTAAATGAGACGAACAAAATGACACCAAAATTATCCAATTTGAGCAATGTTTTGGGTTTTGAAACGAAAACATGAATCAGGGTTTTCGTTTCAATAACCTAAAACAATGTTCAAATCGGGTAATTTTGATACCATTTTGCTCGTCTCATTTAGCTATAAAAAATTATAGCTACAATGTTCATGAAAATTGAAAAAACTTGATGCAAAAATTGATTTTTCCGCAAAAAATTCAAAAAGATTGTGTATTACAACGAAAGCATGAATGCAAATTTCAAATGCAATTATCTCAAAACTATAATGATTTAGAGGATGTCGTAAAAACAAAAAATGTTCCATTTTTCATGAATTTTTTGAATATATAATTTTTACATGGAGTTTTTTCCGAGTGGACTGGTCCTCCTTGAACAAAATTAATTTTTTCATTTGTGATGAGCAGCTAAATTCTAACATTATAGTTCAATTTTATACTTTTTTATATGCTATAATATTTTTTTATAAGATATAAACCTCTGACGCACTTATCGCCCTAGTCATTTTAGAGCTACTACACAGTAGAAGGGGGCACCCACGTGAAAAAAGTTTCAAAATTTTTTCTGGAAATTACCTCCCTAGGGGTAAAAAAACATGCGGGGAATCCGAATTTGACATTTTCGAAGCGAAAAAACGCTTCCCTGATTCAGGGAGGGCCTGTATATTGAAGCGAAAAGTCGCAATAATGCGATTTTTGCGAGGCTTAGACTCAAGCTTAGGCTTGGGCTTAGTCTTGGGCTTAGGCTTGGGCTTAGTCTTGGGCTTAGGCTTGGGCTTAGGCATTGTTTCTCTTCAAAAATGTCAAATTCAGATTTCCCGTATGCTTTTTATCCCTAGTGGGGCCATTTTTAGAAAAATTTTTGAAAAAATTTTCACGTGGGTGGCGCCCTCCATTGTATAGTGTAGCTCCGTCATTTTTTGTATGGTATTTTTTGTTCATAAATTTCAAAATTTTTATTTTCCTTTTTTGCCTTCACGAAAATTGTTGCTTACTTCATTGCACTATAATATATAGCAGTTTTGATATCTTTTTTGAGCTAATTTTTGTTGTATTTTTTACATTTCAGATATGTTTAGTTAAAAATGTAAAAGTTCGGCACTAGGTCTTTTGTGTGCGCAGGAGCACGTGGCGCAATAGTCATCTTGAATAGGGAGGGTTCGATCCCCCACAGGGTCGAAATTTTGAATTTTAGCGAATTCTGAAAAGTTGTAAAAGCAACCCCCCATAAAATTATATGAAAAATTTTTACCTAACGTTATTCTTCGATTTTGACCTCTATGGGACCCTCTACTGGTTGTGTTAGTTCTTAGAGCTAACACAACCAGTACAGTCAAACCTGCGTTTTATAACACCCGGCGGGGGACATAACGACCACGCAGGGATGCCGGCGGAAAAATTTGGTATATAAAGAAATCGACCAAATTTTCCCGCCGTCATCCCTGCGTGGTCGCTGTCATTAAATGGAGGTGTCATAAAACGGAGATTTGATTGTAGAGGGTCCCACAGGGGTCAAAATCGAAAATTAACGATAGATAAAATTTTTTCACGCAATTTTATGGGAGATTTGCTTAACAACTTTTTCTGATTCGCTAAAATTAAAATTTTTCGACCCTGTGGGGATCTAACCCTCCCTATTCAAGATGGCTATTGCGCCATTTGCTTCTGCGCTATGTGAAGGCCTAGTACCAAAAATTCGGGTTAATTTGTAAGTTTTAAAGCAATACAATAATCTTGAGAAAATCAATTTTTTATGATCCTAATTTTCAGAAAAATTTAAATTTTTCAATAACTTTTGGTGACCCCCAAACCCCAGTTTTAATATTCAAATATAATTTTTTTGGCAAATTGTGATCATGTTACAAATTTTTTGCTGAGCACAAATTTTTTCTGTGTCTCTGCTTTAGGGGCTAACACATTGCATTGTATTGTTTAAACTAGTTTTATGATATTTTCAAATATTCATAGAACAACATAAAGTAAGCATAGCAAAAATTGTAATTTTTTAATTTTTCTTATACAACATGGTGTGCTATTGTTTTAACACAAATAACACGCGATGTTATAGTCTGTTTGATCTTCTTCATTTATCCAAAAATGCGCACTAGAAAGGCGTAGTAGAAAGTGGCAAAAAATTTTTTTGAACGTGCAAGTTTCGATTCCGTCAGAGTCAAATTTTAAAAATTCTAAATACTCAAAAATATTCTGCGCTCCCAATTGAATCAGGGAAAATGTATTGAAGCGAAAAGCCAGACATCATAAAATTCAGAAAAATTCGACGTTTAGCCGCTTTTCTGACCCTGATTCAGGGAAAACGGTGTATATTTATTGAAGCGAAAATGCAACAAATTCGAATTTTCGCGTGAAAACCACTCCTTGTAAGGGTAACTTCCTGTAACCTTATACAGCTCGTTTTTCAGGGAAAATTCGAATTTTTTACATTTTCGCTTCAATATCACCGTTTCCCTGATTCAGGATCAGGAAAGCATTTTTAAATTTGTTGTGTCTCTTACTGAAACAGACTATAAAATCTTTCTTAACATTTTTACTACCCTCTTTTTGTCATGTCCAACTGATATTTGGTCGAAAAATCGGTGAATTTGATTGATTCTTGTGTACATTTTCGATTGTTCAAAATTGTCCTTAGAAGAGTGATAAATAAAATTTTAAACTTTTTATAAACAAAACAATTAACTCAAAGGACTATCACACAGTCCAATAGTGGCATTACAAGTTGATTGTGGGAAATATGTACATTCTGTGTCGTTTTGACAGGATCGACCGATCTCATAAATTGGTTCGTCTAGATAATTTCCTCTAAAAAAATTCAAATACACTGCCGTTCATAAAGATAGAGAACTAAACTCTATTCTTGACGAGATTCAAAAAACAGGGCGCGCATGGCCGAATGGCTAGGACCCTTGTCATTCATGTTATTTTTTCTTCAAAAACTAATGATAGGCAAAAAAGTTTTCATGTAATTTAAAGGGGAATTTTGGTTGTACAACTTTTGATGATTCGCTAAAATAAAAATTCCCAACCCTGGTGGGGATCGAACTCGCGCCAATAACATGAATGGCCACAGCGCGTCCTATCCGCTAGTCCATACGCCATACATGAACAAGGAGGGGGGGGGGGACAAGCTACCTCGGGGCTATATGTTGTCGACCAAAAAAAAAGGTCGCTATCTAATTTTTTGGCTCGACTATATAGCTTTGAGACTTGGAACTCCGAGGCTATATGAATCTTAATTTTTGGCTCGATGCTAGCTACATGAGGGGGTACAGTTCCCCCTCCCCCATTGATAATGTATGCCATATGCCTCCCAGCTTTTTGGAAGTTCGCCATGAAACAGAGTTTACATAGGCCTATAATTGCAAACAACTATGGTCATGTAGTGTTCTGGGCACCATTGATGCCCGCATCCAACTCGTGTGGTTCTACTCCACGCCATCTAAACATTAAGTTATGAGTGGTAGAAAAAACTTCGTTCACTTGTGAAAAATGACCTATACCAGTGTTAAAAGCATTCCATGTCAAGCTCGTATCATTCGTACTTATCCCATTGGAGTACAATTCTCCCCACCACATTCGCATTGCGCTACACAATGCGGTCACTAGAAAAATTCGAACAGAAAAATTGGACCAAAATTATTTGGTGTCCAAAAAATTACTTGGCAATTCTTCCATATAGAAAAATAAGGCATATAAATTTTCTCCAGCATTTCGTAAATTTTCCGGAGAATGTCGAAATTGGCATAAATTCGCCCAGGATTGTGCTAGTTGCTCCAAATTACAGTCATATTTCTTGAAAAATACGAAAAGAAAACGTATAGGGCATTTAGGAAAAAAGCAAATCATCACCAATGGCGCAGGAGCAAGTGACTACTTACAACTTATTTGATTCGATAAAAAGAAAATTTCGATTTCCGAAGATTGAATCCTCCCCCTAAAGCCCATTTCAACCCGTAATTCTAGCGGACTTCTTAAAAGTTAGTAAGGAGCGATCCCATCCGATCTGGCAAGTTAAGCAACTTGAGATCACCGGTTCGATCCCGCTCGGAGCCAATTCTTTTTGCTTGGTCCAAAAACGAATAAAAATTTTTGCCTAGAGGTAATTTTATGAGAGGAATCGATTGCGCGCATTCCCGAAGCGTAAAAACGCTCCTCTGACCCTGATTCAGTGAAGGAAAGAGTGTATTGAAGCGAAAATAACTAAAATAAGAAATTTTCACCGGAAAACCGGCTGTCTAGGGGTTTTCTTATGCGCGAAATCGATTGCATGCATTTCCGAAGCGTAAAAACGCTTCTCTGACCCTGATTCAGGGAAATAGATGTGTGTATTGAAGCGAAAATGACTAAAATTAGAAGATTTCACCGGAAAACCGGCTGTAAGGGGTTTTCTTGAACATTCGATTAGCGGGAAATGCTCTATAATTGAATTTAAGTTCATGTTTTCGTTGTAATACACAAACTTTTTTGGCGGAAAAATCGATTTTTTAAACTTTTATAAAATGAACATTGTAGCTATAATTTTTTATAGCTAAATAAAACGAAAAAATGACACCAAAATTATCCAACTTTGAAAATTGTTTTGGGTTATTGAAACGAAAACATGAATCAAGTTTTCGTTACAATAACCTAAAACAATTTTCTGTGAGGAAATTTAAGTTTAGAGAATAAATTTACCATTTGATACATATTTTTGGCAGGTGATGCACGGAGACCATTCACCATCAGTTCTTCCCCGAGGGCTAATGAAGAGCGAAAGCTATTATGCATATTTACGATCAATTGACGATGGTATTTGGATAAACGATTTGATATACATTGAGAATAGAACTGATTGTGAGCTAAAATATACGTCAAACATTTTAAAAGGATCAGTCCACTCGGAAAAAAACTCTATGTAAAAATGATATAGTCGGAAGGATCATGAAAAATGGAGCATTTTTTATTTTTACGGCATCTTCTGAATCGTTGTAGTTTTCGAGATAATTGCGTTTGAAATTTGAATTTGCGTTCATGTTTTCGTTGCAATACACAAACTTTTTCAAATTTTTTTGGCAGAAAAATCGATTTTTTTAATTTTCATAAAATAAACATTGTAGCAATTTTTATAACTAATTGAGACGAATAAAATGACACGACAATTATCCAATTAGGAAATTGTTTTGGATTATTGAAACGAAAACATGAATCAAAAAAACATTTCGAGCACTTTTTCAAAAAAGTTTTTTCATGTAAACACTTCCCTGACCAAGGAAAAGTTGGGTGTACTGAAGCGAAAATGAACTAAAAGTCGAATTTTCGCCTGAAAAACATGCTGTCTTTGGGCAAGGCATCCAAGCAGGAAATCGATTGCGCGCATTACCATGCGGCGAAAATGTCACCTGATCCTGATTCAGGGAAGTTGGGTGTGTGTATTGAAACGAAAATGAACAAAACAGTTTCATTAAACAGACTATACCCTACCTATTAAATTGAAGCACAAAACGAATCGAAAAACGCTCCATAACATTTTGGAAAATAAAACAATACAGCAAGAAAATCAAACACCTTTGCAAATTTCCGATCTCTCCTGGATTTTTTATACCATCTAGTCCGTTTTCCCCTATATTTTCGTTTTGTGTTTAAGCCGATTATATCATATTCCGTTCTAAAAGCATTTATTGGCAACGTCAACCATGTTTGTTTCTATTTGTCTATACTTCAGTGTCAAAACAACAAAAACAAGTGCTCAAAAAATTTTCTTGTCTGTTTTTGAAACATCTATATAATCTTGAGTCTGGGTGTGTGACAAGCACCAACGATTCCTATAATTGATAGTTTCAACCCGGAAATGAGTGGAAATTTTCTCGTGTTTTAGTCACATTTCACCGTGCCCAAAGAATCTTTTATGACAAGCATTTGGTGAATAACATTTATAATTTATCTACAGGGTGTCCCAGTAGGCTGGGACTATCATTGATGGTTTCTCGTCATCCAATCGGTCATTTTCGATGCCGTTTTTTGAAGGAGAGAGCTCAGACGATTTGCTTCAGAAGCCTATAGATATGCGAATTTTTCAGTTTGAAGTTTTTAAAACAACTTTTCTCCATCTTCTCAATAAGGTAGAGATTTGGTTTGAACATAATCTGATAGCTTAGTGATGCCCCAACAATGTAAAAAAACCGTATCAAAAAATCTTTTAACAGTGATGAGAAAAAGAAATATCAAAATTTAAAAAATAGAATTTAAGGTTGTGAGACAATTTGGCCTCAGTGGCGCAGTAGGTTGCGTGTTTGGCTGTTGCCCGAAAGGTCGCGGGTTCGATACCCAGCTTCGTCGCTTGGTTTTTACCCCAAAAATTGGTGATGAGAAATAGAATTGTCAAAATTGAGACCAATTTTTTGGGCAAAACCAAGCGATAAAGCTGGGTATCGAACCCGTGAACTTTTGAGTAACAGCCAAACACGCAACCTACTGCGCCACTGAGGCCAAACCGTCTTACAATCTTAAATTCTTTTTTTCAATTTTGGCAATTCTATTTCTCACCATTGTTAAAAGTTTTTTTGATACGGTTTTTTACGTTTTTTTTAATTTTCATAAAATGAACATTGTAGCAATTTTTTACAGCTAAATGAGACGAACAAAATGACACCAAAATTATCCAATGTGAACATTGTTTTGGGTTATTGAAACGAAAACATGAATCAGAATTTTCGTTTCAATAACCCAAAACAATAATCAAATTGGATAATTTTGATGTCAATTTGTTCGTCTCATTTAGCTATAAAAATTGCTACAATATTCATTTTATAAAAATTTAAAAAATCGATGCAAAAATCGATTTTTCCGCAAAAAAATTCAAAAAAGTTTGTGTATTA
>OZJO01001143.1:0-10900 GCA_900406225.1 Acrobeloides nanus | reverse complement strand
TAATTTTTTCGGCCAAAAATTCTATCTATCTGATGTATTTCAACACGGAGAACACTTCTAGCGCGGTTTCGAAAAAACCCGCGCTAGTATTATATAAAAATGCTTTAAAAATATGTTTAGGATCTACTAGACATAATTATGTTAACAATCGGGCTAATTGGAGAAATGTTTTATTCCGTAGGTTGTCTGTTTGGCGTAATAAGTACTAACCAATGGGATATACTAGCCGCTATGATAACATTATCTCATGCATTAAGACTTCTACAGGTAATCCTACTACTATAAACGTGTATTCTCTCGGAATTTAAAATTTCGATTCCATTGTAGCTGCAATTAGGGGCATCCTTAAATTACCTTTGCTTTTTTTCGGATTTTTAGATCTTCCTCCCCCCCCGTAATTAAATCATTAGATTTTAGACGGTTTAAACTCATGTATTTATCGGGCTAGGTCCCTAGAAACCGCCTAGAACCCCTTACCCCCTAACTTTTCATGAGGAACATTTTTCGCGTTGACGAGAAATTTTGAAAAAATTCTGGTTTATCAAAATGAAACGTTGATCTGTTAAAGTTATGGCGATTTGTTGAATACTGAAAAACTTTTAGCCACCCTGTACAATTTGATGTAAAATGTTTAGGTTTCTCTCCAATTCGTCCTTATTTATATTAGTCGAAAACTACGAAGTGAAGATGATGCAGCAATCGCAAAACAACCAGGAAAACATGCTATTAGCTTCTTACTCATCGCAAATATCTCAATGATGGTCACTCGTTATTATGAATTAGAAAACTTCGGTGTCAGTCATATTGTTGCAAAGTTTTATGGAAACAATTTGTGGGGTTTTATCGTTGGCAGTTTTCTCCCACTAACGTTTTTCTACCGATTTCATAGCTCCGTTTGTTTAGCGGACATATGGACTAATACTTATTCTGAAAAGATCGATGAACCTGGAGTAAAGTCAACAGTTAACAATTCTTCTTCGTCTCAAAAATGTGGATTCTTGGTCTCAAAAATGTGGTAATTTTTGTAAACAATTTTTGACCCCTTAGATGAATTTTCCTGAAATTTTTTCGATGACTAATTGTTCAGCGCACCTTTTTACACCATATATCCAAAAATTAGCCAAAACCATGTGTATGAAAATTTTTATCCAAAAAACAACAGTGGAAATCGAGTCAGCGGGTCGAAAAACCCCAGAAAAATTTTACTGTCTTTTCCAAGAATGGTATTCTCTCTCGGAAATCAAGTTTCAAACCCGTACACGGATAGACACAATCAAACACTTCACGCCTCCACGTGTGAAACCCGCGTAGTTGCACGGGGTTTGATTTTTGACCAATACTTTTCCACGGGTAAAACTCGCCAGTTACAATTACGGGTTAGAGTTCGCCAAACCCGTGAAAACAAACAAATTCTCGGACGGGTTTTACCCGTGAAAAAGTATTGGTCCAAAATCACACCCGTGCAACTGCACGGGTCTCAATCGTGCACGACTAAACCTGCTCCACGTGTGAAACCCGTGCAGATTTCCGAGAGAGTATATAAAAGTTTTTATACTATTGAACATGTTCGACTTTATTTTTAGGCTGTTAATTGAGTGTATCTTTTTCAAAAAGGTCTTTATTGAAAATACTGCTATTATACCAAATTCTCCTCACTCGAAAATTGGTTCGCTATCAAAACTTTCTTATTCTCAAGAAAGATGGTATATAAGCAAACATGCCAAGTAAAATTGAGTAACACTTAATTCGATCATATATATTCCAGAAACACTCTTGTTACAACTGCAAGTGCCTTTTATGGCTTTCTTATGACAATATTTTCTCTGGTATATGAAAGGTATATGAAAACAAGTTTATCTTATTCTCAAGAAAGATGGTATACAAGCAAACATGCCAAGTAAAATTTAGTAAAGTTTATTCGATCGTACACATTTCAGAAACACTCTTGTTACAACTGCAAGTGCCTTTTATGCCTTGATTTTGATCATATTTTTTGTGTTATATGAATTGTTTGGTCTAGTTGGTCCTAATGGAAATGGAGATTTAGCAGAAATGGTAAGGAATTTTAAAAAATTAACTGGAGACCACGGATTTCGCATAATTTGAATTACGAATCTTTACGTTCGAAAAATTACAAAATTTTTTAATTGAAGGGGGGAGCCATTTGGGGGTCATTCTCTAAAAAAATTTTTTCCCTATTTTTGACCTATATAGGGGTAAAATCATGCGAAAAATCGATTGCGCGCATTCCCGAAGCGTGAAAACGCTTCCTTGACCCTGATTCAGGGAAGGAATCGGTGTATTGAAGAGAAAATCAATTTATTTACGTATTTACGNCCGCCTAGAAAAACCTAAGAATCGACGATTTTCTCATAAAAATCCGAAAATGTTTGATTTTCGCTTCAATACACCCACTACCTTTCCTGAATCAGGGTCAAGGAAGCGTTTTCGCGCTTCGGGAATGCGCGCAATCGATTTTTCGCATGATTTTACCCCTATATAGGTCAAAAATAGAGAAAAATTTGGAGAAAAGATCCCTAAACAGCTCCCCCTTTTAAGAAAATTACGACATTTTTGAAAAATTTTTAAAAATCATAACTTAAACTCGTTATAATTTTTTCACAAAAATGACCAAATTTTCATTAAAAATGTCCTAAAATTTTCAACTTTTTTTACCAAAATTATATTTTTTTTCTCACCACAAAATTGTTTTTCCTGAGCATTTTCAGCTCAAAAAGAGTGTTTTCAACAAATAATTTTCGTACCTATGTGATGGAATGTTTTGTAGGCTAATGCCTTTTTGTACCTCAAAAATGTTTATTTGTAGAAACACGTGGCGCACGTACTAGGAGAGCAGAACCCAAGAAACTTAGCATTGCCAAGTATGGGGATTTTATAAGATCTTCCTCTTTACGTGCGCCAGCGAGATATACAACGATCCATTAATAATATTAAATGAATTACAAAACATCCATCACACCTGTAGCGCGGAAAAAAATAAAATATTGTGTGGGGGGGGGAAGGCGCTTCATACTTTTGCCGCAACTGTAGATGTCTTTGTAATTTAGATTGTTGTAAATTATATGTTTGGTGTTAGCATTTTGTTTTTATTATACTACTATTACGACTTATATATGCAATTTCGGACTTATACAGTTAAACAAAAAATTGGAATAATGTTGCGCTTGGAAGACTTAAAGTAAGAATTGATGCCAGTATGCAAATGTGAGAATGTTGTGCGGGTGGGACTGGTGCTGAGCATTGACTAAGTTAGCCAGACTAAGAACTAGCCAAATTAGTCTAATTAACAATATCATTGCCGCCTTTACGTGCGATAGGCTTTGGGAGGTCTTTAGTCCAAGATTCCAAATAGCAAAGAGATTTTGAAAAATAAGTGTTCCAGGGGGTAGTTACCGAGAAATCTTTATAAGAATACCCAAGAAACATTTATCCGTTATTGTCAAAACCATAACTCCTCCTCAGAAAACCACCCATGATCTAGATACTACAAGAAAGCTGGCGTTCAGAGCTACAACCTTTAGGAAGATCATTTTGACCAGAAATGTCTGTGTGCAGAGATATGGGCCAATCTTTGACATAGGCTATATCCAAAAATGGGAGTTGTTGTCAAAGATTAACTCATAACTTTTTATCAACGAGGAAACTTGCATATGCCTTTACAAAGTTTGTAGAGCACCTTAAGCCCGATCTAAAGAGCAATAGACAAGATCCCAAAACAATCGTCATGAGGAGAAAATCGATCGTTGTGGAAGTTCCTAGAACCCTTTTAATAATATTGATCTTTAGGGATGAGCCAAAAATAATCACTCACATTCAAGGTGTTTCGTGCATCCCTAGTGTACTCCAAGAGATTTTAACCACCGGAAGTTTAATATTAAAAATTGGGTGCATCGGTAAGTTTTATACAAAGGCTTAATTTTTTATATATGTTGTAGCCGATCTAGACTTTCAGCTGAGTTTGACTCGGCTAGCCGATCCAGGCTGAAGCCGAATCAGTGACGACTAGCTAGCCGATCGGGACTAAACAAAGTTCTTTTTTGCATCCAAACAAGTTTCTATATTGTGCGAAAGGCTTAGACTTACGCTTAGGCTTAGGCTTATGCTTAGGCTTTAGGCTTAGGCTTAGGCTTAGGCTTATGCTTAGGCTTTAGGCTTAGGCTTAGTGGCTTAGGCTTAAGCCTAAGACCTAAGCCTAAGGTCTAAGCCTAATGCCTAAAGCCTAAGGCCTAAGCCACTAAGCCTAAGCCACTAAGCCTAAGCCTAAGCCTAAGCCTAAAGCCTAAGCATAAGCCTAAAGCCTAAGCCTAAGCGTAAGCCTAAGCCTTTCGCACAATATAGAAACTTGTTTGGATGCAAAACAGAACTTTGTTTAGTCCAGATCGGCTAGCTAGTCGTCACTGATTCGGCTTCAGTCTGGATCGGCTAGCGAAATTTTTTCAGTCTGGATCGGCTAGCCGAGTCAGACTCAGCTGAAAGTCTGGATCGGCTACNTCGGCTAGCGAAATTTTTTCAGTCTGGATCGGCTAGCGAAATTTTTTCAGTCTGGATCGGCTAGCCGAGTCAGACTCGGCTGAAAGTCTGGATCGGCTACAACATATATAAATTATGGCAAACTTCACTAATCTAAAGAATTTTCAATTTTTGACCTCCTACTTTGTTATCGATTTTTACATTTTTTGCTCCTCGGCCTCTGAAAAGTGACTTAGTCAGGAATGTTGGCCAGGAATTCTAGTTTATTTTTATGTGCAACTTGGAGCTCCTGTAGTGAGAAAATTTCGAGTTAGAGCCCAAAATGTGAACTTTTGAGGGGGTCAAAAAGCGTTATTAATAGAAAGAAGTTCACTTTTCTCGAAAACTACAAAGGCTTGGGACATAGTTTTGGTGTCTCAGGAATGGGCAACGATGGGCAATAAAAACATGCTTTAAATTGTAAAAAACGCATTTATAGAAAAAGGTTATGGTAGAAATACTAAAATGCTTCGGATGCCGATTTTTGCCAAATATGACACCTCGATTTCTCCACAAGTTTAAAGGGTCGGGACCTAGTTTTTATGTTTTTGTTAATCACTCACTAGGTACATAAAAATAACCTAGACTTCAAGTTTCTAGCAACACTTTTTGTTGTACCCCCTGTGCGACTTTTCCAGACATTGCCTCTTAAATCTTTGCGAAAACGACTCCTCCGGGGATTTTTCTATGCGAGGAATCGATTGCAAGCATTGCAAAGGCTTGAAAATGTTTCACTAATCCTCATTTAGGGAAAGTAGTGGATGCATTGAAGCGAAAATGAAATCATTTCAGATTTTCACCAGAAAAACGGCTGTCTAGGGGTTTTCTATGCAGGGACAGGGAGTTGATTGGTGACATTTTTGAAGCATGAAAAAATTTCTTTGTTTCTGATTTAAGCGATTTTTGTTATAAAGCCTTTTTAGGGAGCATACCCATATATATACTATATATAGGGATAACTTCCATTGATCAAAATCAAAAAATTTCTTGATATTCGAGTTCCCCATATCGAAAAACCCCCAAGTACAAAAAAAATCAGCCGATTTGGAGAAATTGTTGAAAAATCGATTTTTTCGACCCCTTGGTCCCCCAAGAGGTTGAAAAAATCGAATTTTCAAAAAACTCTTCAAATTTTTGTACTCGGGGTTTTTCGACATAGGGAACTCGAATCTGAAGGAATTTTTTTTATTTCGATCACTGGAAGGTACCCCTAGGGGGTATACCTCTAAAATGCTTATCTGTCCCTGATTCACTGAATCACGGTTGTGTAAGCATTTTCATGCATCGGCAATGCGCGCAATTGATTCTCCGCCTAGAAAAACCCCTAGACAGCCTGTTTTCCAGCGAAAATCATAACTTTAGTTCATTTTCGCTTCAATACACACCACTTTCCCTGAATCAGGAAAGCAATTTAACGGCTCGCAATACGCGCAATCGATTCTCCGCATAGAAAACCCTAATAGGAGTCATTTTCACAAAGACTTGACGCGACGCGCAAAAGCCAGGAAATTATGGAACGACCCATTTAGGCATAGTATATATGGCCAACGACTTGTTGTCAATAATCCACCATTAGAAGCCTTTAATGATGATATAACAAATACAGATTTCAATATCATGCCAGACCCTTTCTCCAGATATGCCCACTTAAGATTAAAGCGCACGGTTACAGTTACCTGCAATGTTTTACCAGCAGGTACAACTGGATGTGAAACCCTTGACCAATATGATCCATACGTGCAAGAAGAAACAATAAAAATAAAAAATGGTCCTCTTCTCAATGGCAAGCAATGGAGAGAAATAGCTGATTCAGTTTATGCAATATTGAGTCGGAGTGAAAATGTTGTTTTTGGCAAAGAAATTGAGGTATATGCAAATTAATCTTTAAGATTAAATTGAATTTTGGAAGGAGTTATCCTATTACTATAAAAGTGTAATGTCTGTATATGTGTGCCCAGACGATCTCGGAAACATTAGATTTAAACCCTTACTGCTAAAATTAAAGTTGTAGGGGACGATAAAAGAAGACGATCGAAACCACAATCATCGAAAATCTAGACAAATTTTTTTACACTTTTTACCCCTTTGGGGACCAAGGGGAAAAATCGATTTTCAAAAAGTTCTCCAAATCGGCTGATTTTTTGTACTCGGAAGTTTTTGGATATGGGAAACATGAATTTTGAACTCATGAGGCACCCCTACAAGGAGAGAGTGTCTTTTTCTGTTACGTAACACAATTTTGTTACGTAACAGAAATAATTTTTTTAATTTAAGAAATGTAATAAAATAACGGAAGAAACGCTCGGAGGAGAGAATAAGGAGTGAGTTCTTCACACCCACTTTTTTCCCCTCCAAACGCGGTAGCGCTCGGCTTCCTGATTATGGGGGTTAAAAGAAAAAGTTTAGTCATCAAGGAAAAATAATGTTATAGAAAAATGTATACATCCAAGGTTAGCAAGTATTTTTTCCAAATCAATATATCGAATTTCAAAAAATCAGATTTTAGAAGCAAAAATCAGCTTACTGCTAAATACAGAGTGATTTAAAAGAATGGCAATTTTCGAATTTTTTACATGAATTTGGACCCAAATTTTTTTTCTAAAAATGACTGCTATAGGGATAATTTTATGATGGGAATCGATTGCGCGCATTCCCGAAGTGTGAAAACGCTTTCCTAACGCTGATTCAAAGAAAAAGGTGTGTGTATTGAAGAGAAAATGAAATAAAGTTCGAATTTTCTCCAGAAAACCTGCTGTCTAGGGGTCTTCCTAGGCGGGGAATCGATTACACGCATTTCAGAGGCATGAAAAATTTTCCAAGACATTAATTTAAAGATTTTTAAACGAAGAACTCTTAAAAACGATTTTCGTTAAGAAAACTTATTAGGAACTATTTTCCTCGTGGACACTTTCCAGTGATAAAAATTAGCGATCGCTTAAATCAGTAGCATGGAATTTTCTCATGCCTCAAAAATGTGCGTAATCGATTACCCGCCTAGAAAAACCACTAGACAGCCGGTTTTATGAAGAAAATTGGAAATTTATTTCATTTTCGCTCCAATAAACCCACCCCTTTCCCTGAATCAAGGCCAAGAAAGCGTTTTAACTCTTCGGGAATGCGCGCAATCGATTCCTCGCATAAAATTACCCCTATAGGAGTCATTTTTAGAAAAAAATTTCGGGTCCAAATATAGGTGAAAAGAGAGGGCGCCTCAATTTTTCGAAAATTTGCGCGGGGATCAATTATTGTATTTTTAAGCATAAATTTTTCGTGATTTTGCGCGAGAGGGGGGTCAAAAAGTAAAAAAAATTTTTGACCCCCTTCTCAAATAAATTTATCAAAAGAAAAATAAAAAAATAGGCAAAAATGGTTAAATTTTGACTAAAACAGTTAAAAATTGAAAATTTTATTCAAAAAAGTAAAACTTTTTAATTTTTCCAAACAAATTTTAAAAGATAAGTGTCTTATGTTTTTTCGCACCTTCGGCGCGAGATTTGCGCGAAGGGTGGAGGTCGATTTTTGCGCAAGGGGGTCCCAATTGAGACCATATTTTCACCTATGGGTCCAAATTCATGTAAAAAATCACGAAAATTGTCTTTGTTAATCGCCTTGTATTAATTTGTTACCGATTGCGGCAACAAAAAATGCTGTCGATAAAATTTTTTATTTTTTGTCGAAATCCTGACGTTTATCGCAAAAAAAGATCCACTGGCTCGACTTTTTTATGGCACTAGGACCCTCGTTACGACGCGAATTCACGACCGTTCGTTACGGCCTCTCGTTACAGAAATCGCTTGTTACAACCTGTCAGGGGCGTACCAGGATTTCAAAAATGGGGGAAGGGGAAATCATAAATAACTTTTTTCAATTTTGTGTATGAAAAAATTGAATTTTTAGCGTTTCTGTAACGAGAGGCCCGTAACGAGAGGTCGTGATGAGTGTGCTCGGTAATGAGCGCCCGTAACGAGAGTCCGTAACCGTAACGAGGGTTCTAGTGCCTTTTTTATTATAACATATTGTTTTTTTATTAACTTACTAAAACTTGATTAATTTTTCCTAATAAAAATTTCTAAATAACAAGGTTTATTAATAGTAATAGTTTGGTAAGTAGTGTTAGAAAATTGGATTAGCATTTCCATAAATCATTCATCGTTTCTGGAAATTTTACAGGCTTATTTCTTCTCGTCATAAAATTTCGTAAGACTCCAAAATAGTTCATGGTTTTTTATGGATATCAAATTATTGACTAGGTTTAAACGATAATTTTTATTGTTGGAAAACTCTTAATAAGCTTCTTTACAGTTGAGCGCTGCATTCGCTTTAATACAAACGACAGCTTGAACTCCTTCATCTTTAAAAAATCTCGCTCGTCGGTCCACTGGATTAGCTGTTGCACTTCATCCTGGCCTTCTTACAAGCAAGGTTCTTCGTCGTGCATCCATTCGTGCACATGCAATGCTTGTGACATAAAAATACGTAAACCATTTTCAATTCACACTCAAAAATGATTTACACTGGGTTTCTGTCACCGAATCAGCTCCCACAGTTGCTCGAACGAAGTTTCCAAATCTGGCACGTCTTCCAACGAGATGAAATTGTTTTCGCATGGTTCAAGCTGGTTTCGCGTGAATCGCTGCGGAAGGACACTACTTTTAGTCGCTCAGTCCCTGTCACATTAAATCCCGATCGGCGTGTCTCAGCTCTACGTGCTCTGACTTCAGAAGATTGAACAGCTCCTCTTTCTTAACTACTTTCTGGGGAGCCTCTTTGTTTGATTCACCTTGTTGGTATAGGACAGTTTTTGGATTTTCAATACGAACTGAGTAGCACCTAACGATGTTCGATTCTTTTTTGGATATCTTCTTTTTCCTCTTATTTCCCATGCATTTTTTAATCGTCGCGACCGTTTCTTCGTATTTATCCGCATTTGGAATAAGAATTTTCTTTTTGTTCACCATAAGCTTAGAGAATTGTTCATTGAACTTTTCTTCCATTTTGTTGAACTGAAAAAGAATTTTTTTAGCTAGTAAGAAGTTGAAAAGAGTCTGGGTAAAACGTGGTAGTGGTAGAGTAAAGCGTGGTAGTATGTAAAAATAAATTTATGGGGTAAAGTACACTTAGAAAATTGAATTTTGCAAAAAATAACGTCAAATTTTGATCAGCGCATAGAAAAACCTATAAAAACTCTAAAATTAAACATTTTTACATTACTGAAGTTCAGTACCACTACCACGTTTTACCGAGACCCGTTGAAAAAATAAAACAGAAGCGCAAACATAAAAAGAAATTTGTAGAATTGTAGAAAAAGAAAAGAAGCGCATTTAATTAAGGATCCACGCTATATATTAAATATGGAATTTAAAAAAGGAAAAAATTGAAAAAGTTTTTTATCTGCCAATTTAGAGAAAAAAAATTTTCGAGAAGCGTACTGGGCGTGTATCCCCTTCAAGTAGAAGATATTGTTAGCTTTGTTATAGTAATGTTGTTGCGGAAATGTGAATAATAGAGTTAGTTTGTAATCGATTTCGTTGAAGTGTAATCCTAGTTGTATTGGATGTTTTAGTTTAAGAAAATTTCGAAGTTCAAATGTGAAAGTGAACGATAGAGTTTTATTTTGCAATCGAATGCGTCAAGCTCAATATATAAACGTCAATAAGTAAGTGAATACATACAAGCTTGGAAGGCCGGCAGGACCGCCTTCCAAAGCTTGTTAAATATATAAAAAACATTAATTTAATATAAATAAAGTTATTTTATTTACAAGTTGTTATCCAAAATACTTTGATCACATTCGATTTTTTGAAGTCCTGCTTCTTTCAGACATTCACAAAGTTGAAGACGAGGCTTTCTCTCATCGGTTTTCATGCATTGTTGCATCTGTTCTCGGAATTCTTCTCTTGGCATGCGGCGCACACCACAGCTAAAATCATTCGTGAGTAAAGTGTGCGCTTAATCCTGTGAGAGGGCATACACAATAACGGGATGGAATGATCGTTCAAATAACACAAAAACGGGATGAACAATCACGGAATGACAACAACGGGAGGCAAAAACGGAACAACAAAAACGAGACGCTTTTAGATCTTGGCTTTTAAAGGACCAGAGTCCAGTAAGTTACAATCATATGAAAAAATGATAATTTCGGAAAGATCATGAAAAATGGAGCATTTTTTGTTTTTACGGCATATTCTAAATCGTTGTAGTTTTCGAGATAATTGCGTTTGAAATTTTGAATTTGTTACAAGCTCTTCGTTGTAATACACAAACTTTTTTGAATTTTTTGCAAAAAATCGATTTTGCATCGATTTTTTAAATTTTCATAAAATGAACATTGTAGCAATTTTTTATAGCTAAATGAGACGAACAAAAT
>OZJO01001141.1:0-16618 GCA_900406225.1 Acrobeloides nanus | reverse complement strand
AAAGAACATGTTATATTTTTTAAATCGATTTCAAATAAAAATTGTTATATTTTTTGGATCCACACTTAGGAGTAAGCCCATAAGCTCAAGCCTGTTGACTTATATGGTTAAGCTTATAGGGCGATCGACATATCAAGTTTTCAAAATTTTTGGATTTTTTGACTCCTTCCTCTCCCCTAGTCATCAATTTTATCGAGAAAAAAAAATAAAGTCTGTCATCATCTTGACTCCTCCTCGGTGATGACTTAATATGTGGACAGCCCCTAATAGGCATGGGATCATTGGCTTATGCTCCTAGGTTTAAGATATGGACTTAGACTTAAAGGGAAAAACCCTATGCGAGTCTAAACAAAAATTTCTTTTTCGTAATTTTTTACGAGAATCAACTTTCTAAAGTTAATTTTATGCAAGAAATCGATTGCGCACACCCCGCCGCGTAAAAAAGCTTCCTTCACCTTGTTTTCGCAAAAATAACGTTATTTCTTTGACGTTTGGAATTATGCAAATTTTAAGCAAACGTGAAATAGTGCTATTTTTGCGAAAACAAGATGAAAGAAACATTTTCACTTGACGGAGATGTGCGCAACTGTTTTTTCACCCTATTTTTACCTCTAGAAGGTCATTTTTCAAAAAAAATTTTTTGGAAAAAAGTCCCTAATTTGCACCCTCTTTAAGGGCCGCCACTAATACGTTCGGACGGCTCCCATAACTTCACTAATTGCGTTCGGACGCGTTCGGAAACATCACTAATAGGCGTTCAGACGCGTTCAGAAACGTTCTGACGCGTTCAGAAACGTTCAGACGCGTTCAGAAACGTTCGGATGCGTTCGGGCGCTCGTCCGAACGCGTCAGAACGCCTATTAGTGATGTGTCCGAACGGAATTAGTGATGTTATTAGTGATAAATTAGTGAAGTCAAAAATTTCCGAACGAATTAGTGGCGATCCTAAGGCTCATCTTAGCTTAGGCTTACTATGGTTATTTTCTCTTCAACGAATGTCATATGTTTTACAAACTATCCTTTAGATAGCAAAAAAATCGGATATACCTAAATGATCGCAACATTTTTCGGTGACAAATTCAACAAAATTTGAATCTTTAAAGAGGTATATAAGTTTATCAACATATGGACCTAGCATATCTAAAATTGGATTCATTTAGAGTTCGTCGACGGAATAATACCTGGGTTTACTTCTTTTACTTCCTTCAAAGTTTCTAAATAATCATTTGGCCTAAATCTAAGTCTTTCAAGATCCATCTTAAAAGCATCTTTCCAAGGCCTTTCTTTTTGGTTGATGTAATAGGCATTAAGTTGGGCCATATGCCGGATAACTTCAATGAGCTAAAGTTAGCATATTTTATTCTATATCGTTATTTATAAACTTACTTGGTCATATTTAAAAGCTTCACCATCATTCAAAGGCTTAAATCTACTCAAATCTTCCATTAAAATAAACCCTTTTTTATTATTTTCGTCTAATTCTTTCCATGCGTAATATTTACCCATAGGAAGTCCGGAATTGAAAAAGTGTTTCACAAAATTGCATTCTGCATTGTGTAGCGAAGCTAGAGAAGTCGGAATTTTTAAGATGTATGTAAACGAGTTTGACTCAAAATCGATTGTGATTCTAAAAACTCTAGAATCGAATCCTTGATCTTCGCCGATCTGGTCTGCCGTGATCTGAAGATTAGTATTTAAATAAAAAACTCCTATATACAAATAAAGGGTAATAGGTTAGAATTCACGCTACCGTTTTAAGAGGATATTAGTTACATTTGCTATAATTCAAAATTGCCATAGTAAATTTCGATAAGTTTGGTGTCATCTTAAAGGTCTAACACTTAGCTATCGAATGACACCAAAAACATGGCTTGAATCGATCGTTGAGCTGAGATAAATGTAAAAGAGTCAAAAAATGCGTATTTTCAAACTCTTTTGCATTTATCTCAGCTCAGCGATCGATTCAAGCCATGGTCTTGGTGCCATTCGATAGCTAAGGGTTAAAATGACACCAAATTGAAATTGATCGCGGCAATTTTGAATTATAGCAAATGTGGCTAATATTCTCTTAAAGGGGAGGTGCAAATTAGGGCCTTTTTTCAAAAAAATTTTTTTCTAAAATGATCATTTTTAGGGGTAATTTTATACGAGAAATCGATTGCGCGCACTGCCAAATTGTGAAAACGCTTCCTTGACCATGATTCAGGGAATGGGGTGGGTGTATTGAAGCGAAAATCAAAC
Source organism: Acrobeloides nanus (assembly GCA_900406225.1). NCBI lineage: Eukaryota > Metazoa > Nematoda > Chromadorea > Rhabditida > Cephalobidae > Acrobeloides > Acrobeloides nanus. The sequence continues at coordinate 14,377 of OZJO01001141.1, read as the reverse complement.
ATTTTCGAATTTTGAGAAAATCGTCGATTCTTAGGTTTTTCTAGGAGAGGAATCGATTGCGCGCATTCTCGAACCGTGAAAACGCTTCCTTGACCCTGATTCAAGGAAGAAATTGGTGTATTGAAGCGAAAATCCGAAAATGTTTGATTTTCGCTTCAATACACCGATTTCTTCCTTGAATCAAGGTCAAAGAAGCGTTTTCAGGATTCGGGAGTTTGCGCAATCGATTTCTCGCATAAAATTACCCCTAAAAATGGCCATTTTAGAAAAAAAAATTTTTGGAAAAAAGGCCCTAATTTGCACCCCCCCCCCCTCATTTAAAACGGTGGCGTGGATTCCATCCTATTGCCAAATAAAGGGTCTAGATCTTGTTCCCCTCCCCCACTCAGAAACAAGCAAATCTTGTCTTTTTTCGTTGAACTCCTATATACCTGTTTTATGTGACTAGTATCGCACGATAATTTAAATTCTTCATGATTTTCACATAGTTTTTCTACTATAAATCTTTTCGTATAACCAGTATTATCTAGGTCTTCGAATAAATTAGTTTCACAGGAAGTTTTCATCTAAAACATAACATCTTTATTATCAAAAATTGGCTAAAATGAAGAAATCAATGAAAAAATTATAGGACAATAGAGGCATTATATTCCAAAGATTATTAATCAACATTGCACAACAAAAAGTAAGCTCAAACACGGCCACCCACTCTGTCGCGTCAGTCGCGAGACATACGCTCCGCCCATTCGGTCTCATGTAAATTTGCTCCTTTTTTTATGTAAAACCTTAATCTTGATTGTTATCTTTCTTTACTCAAATAAAATGTTTCTCGACGCATCCTTTGATAAAGATTCATATGAATGATGTCATTTAAAGATTATAAGATGTACTAATAAATTGGATGCTTTTAACCCATTAATGCCTACTGGGTCATATGTGGAACGAATGTAAATGGACCTCTAGAGAAGTCAACTTAAACCCATTTCGGAGCTTAAAATCTTTTAGAGCAAAATGTAGCTGTACAAATAATTAAGAAAGAGTAAAAAAATATACCAATTTTTCTCATTCCGTTTTTCTTCAATAAAGAACATTTGTACTCAAATGAACATTTTAAAAAATTTCACGCCAACTTATCGTATTCAAGGAATTTTTGATCTAGGAATTCAACATGTCCTAAGGCTACTGACAACACGACTTCCTTTAAAACTTTTAAGAAAAATGCTTTTTTGGACCTCAAAAATAACTTTAAAAATGAGAAAAATTGCTCTATCTCCAAAACTATGCAGTTTTGACTAGAAATTGTAAAGACAAAAAATGAAGTAAAATTCACCAGCTTTCCAACAACACCAAAACCATTGAATATGGGTTTAGCTGGCCGGGTATATGCTCATTTGAAGTTTGACCTAAAGTTCAAAAGGCCGACCTGCCGTACAGGGGTACCAAAAAGTCGGATCAAAAACGGACTTCAGATTTGTGTTCAGCGACCCCGAAAACCTAGGGTATACCACAGTTTCAAAAATTGATTTGAATTTCCGTTACTATGGCCACCTTGGGTTCGAGACATTTGTCTTTTGTCTTTTAAAACTTCATATAATATTTCATTTGTAGACTCCATTATGTATATGAAATTTCACCTGTTCTTTGGGAAAACTCATAATAAAATCTACTGCTTTTCGTCGAGTATTATATATTAGGCATTAGTCGATATTCAATCTCAAAAGCTAACCCAAATGTTAATTGATATCCCACAATTCTCCAATCAATCATTAACATGGGATATGCTATACCATCCGGTTCTCTGGTCGATCTATAATCATTCCCATAACATCGCGTTCACTCTGAGCTCCATTCTTACAGCAACTACAGCTTATATTATAGTAAAGAAATCGACAGAAGCCATGAGTCTATATCGATACATCTTGCTAATCAGTTTATTATGGAATTATACGATAGAATTAGGATATTTTCTGTATAAACCTGTCATATTGTTCCCATATCTATTGTTTTATTCCAATGGTATTTTGAGATTTGTTTCTCCGAAATGGTTTCTGGCCATTTGCTATGGTCTTGGATTTTGTCTTTTTGGAGTAATGCATTCGATAGGAATAGCTATACTTTATCGGGTGTCAGTGGTGTTTCCTGAAACATGGTATAATGAAAAAATGAATGATAAAAAGTGGTTTTGGGGATTTTTTGTAATATCACTTTTATATTTTGAAGCTCTTTGGACTGGTAAGAAAGGCTTTTTTACAAAAAATCTTAGAGGGGTGACAATCATGGCCTAATCCAAGAAAAAAATTTTTTCTAAAAAGATCATTTTTAGGGGTAAAATCATGTGAGAAATCGATTGCGCGCATCGCCGAAGCGTGAAAAAGCTTCCCTGATTCAGGAAAATATAGATTTTTTCGACCTTTTTTATACTAGTACTTGGTTTGAAAAGACTTTTGTCCATTGACAAGCCTTGATGGTGCAGTGACAAGGCAGCGGCTTATTGGTCACAAAGGTCATGGTCCGAATCCCGCTTGGAGATAAATTTTTTTTGCACAACGTAAAAATCGAAAAAATTTTTGCGGTCAGGGAAGCTTTTTCACGCTTCGGCGATGCGAGCAATCGATTTCTTGCATGATTTTACCCCTAAAAATGATCTTTTTAGAAAAAATTTTTTTCTTGGATTAGGCCATGATTGTCACTCCCTTTAAAGGACCAGTCCAGTCAGTTACAACCATATGAAAAAATGATATATTCGGAAAGATTATGGAAAATGGAGCATTCTTTGTTTTTACGGCATGTTCTGAATCGTTGTAGCTTTTGAGATAATTGCGTTTGAAATTTTGAATTTGTTACAAGCTCTTCGTTGTAATACACAAACTTTTTTGAATTTTTTGTTGAAAAATCGATTTTTGCATCAATTTTTTCAATTTTCATAAAATGAACATTGTAGCAATTTTTTATAGCTAAATGTAACGAACAAAATGGCACCAAAATTATCCAATTTGAACATTGTTTTGGGTTATTGAAACAAAAATTCTGATTCATGTTTTCGTTTCAATAACCCAAAACAATATTCAAATTGGATAATTTTGATGTCATTTTGTTCGTCTCATTTAGCTATACAAATTGCTATAATGTTCATTTTATAAAAATTTAAAAAATCGATGCAAAAATCGGGCAATTACTAAAAGTAGTAACAGTAGTAACGGTAGTAACGTTACTACTTTTAGTAATGCTGTTGTGAGAATTACTAAAAGTAGTAACGCTATTACTAAAAGTAGTAACGCAGTTACTAAAAGTAGTAACGCTATTACTAAAAGTAGTAACGAGACTATAAAAACAGTAGGAAGTTGTAAAATAAATCAAGTGTGAAAAATCCTATAAGGGGGCAGGAAAATCTCGACCATACGGGGTCAAAAAAAATTTTTTTTTGAAAATTTTTGTAAAAAATAATTCTTAGAGGTAATTTTATGCGAGAAATCGATTCCGCGCATTCCCAAAGCATGAAAACGCTTCCTTGACCCTGATTCAGGGAATGGGGTAGGTGTATTGAAGCGAAAATCGAAAATTTTGAAATTTCTCCCTCAAAATCATATTTCTGGGGGTAATTTCATGAGAATCGATTGTAAGCATTTCCAAACCTTGAAAACGCTTCCTTGACCCTGATTCAGGAAAGAAATCGGTGTATTGAAACGAAAATCAAACATTTTCGGATTTTTATCAGAAAATCGTCGATTTTTAGATTTTTCTAGACGGTGAATCGATTATGCGCATTCCCGAAGCGTGAAAGTGCTTCCTTGACCCTGATTCAGGGAAGGGATCGGTGTATTGAAACCCCTTTAAAATATGAAGCTTGAAAATTTGTTAAAAATCGTTAAAGGGGGACTGACTGCGACTGGATCTCCGACGAAAAAAAATTTTTCGACATTTTTCAAAAAAATGACATTTATAGGGGTAATTTTATGCGAAAAATCGATTGCGCGCATTCCCGAAGCGTGAAAATGCTTCTTTGATCCTGATTCAGGGAAAATGGTGTGTTTATTGAAGCGAAAATCGAAAAAATTCCCTCAAAATCATATTTCTGGGGGTAATTTCATGCGGAAAATCAATTGCGCGCATTCCCGAAGCTTAAAATGCTTTCCTGGACCTGATTCAGGGAAATGAGTGTTTGTATTGAAGCCAAAATATGAAAATTTTGGATTTTTCTTCTAAAATCATCGTTCTAAGGGTTATTTTATGCGAGAAATCGATTCAGCGCCGCCCGAAAGAGTCAAAATGCATCCTTGACCATCGTCCTTGAAAAATTATGTTTCTACCACAACCATTGTTTCAAATGTACCCCATTTTTTTCAACTGTACTGTACTTGTCTAAAAATTTTTCAGCTGTACTGTTCTGTACTGTACTTGGCCAACAAATTTTCAACTGTACTGTTCCTGTACTGTACTTTGTTCGCCCGAACTGTACCTGTACTGTACTTAGACTGTACCTGTACCTCGTTTTGTTTGTACAATTTTTAAAATTTATTTATTTAAAAAATTTTTCGTTCCATCGAAAACCAAAAAAGGAGCAAATTAAAAAAATTTATGGATTAAATGAATTTTTGAGTCGATAGATTTCTTTATCAACCAATTCGCGATTCGTATACACCATAAGTGAAGTCTGTTTTTTTTCGCAAATACCGAGTTGGGGATTTTTCAGACTCCATCCTGAAGGCGTAGGTTCAAAAGATGGCGAACATTTCTTTTTTCTTCATTTGGTGTTTGCAAAGATGTCAAGAGAACTATTTTTTAGAAAATAAAAATCAACAAAGTCAATCGTAGCGTTTGTTGTAAAGTAGGTTTTCAGGATTTTTTAAGTCCAAGATCATCAAAACTGACGGAGGAGATGCTTTTTAAAATTTTTCTTATCTAGAAAATCCGCAACTCGGTATTTGCGAAAAAACAGGCTTTATATAATATTGGTACACTGTACTGTACTAGATACAGTCAAATCATAGTTTTCTAAATTTTGGCTGTACTGTTCTGTACTGTACTTGGTCAAAAATTTTTCAACTGTACTGTTCTGTACTGTACTTGTCAGAAAAATTTTTCAACTGTACTATACCTGTACCGGTACAGGTACAGCGGGTACAGGTACAGTAGGTCCAGGTACATTTGAAACAATGACCACAACGCTTCGGGAATACGCTGAATCAATTTCTCACATAAAATAACCCTTAGAACGATGATTTTAGAAAAAAAATTCAAAATTTTCATATTTTCGCTTCAATACAAACACTCATTTCCCTGAATCAGGGTCAGGGAAGCATTTTCAAGCTTCGGGAATGCGCGCAACCGATTCCCCGTCTAGAAAAACCTAAGAATCAACGGTTTTCTCATAAAAATCCGAAAATGTTTGATTTTCGTTTCAATACACCGATTTCTTTCCTGAATCAGGGTCAAGGAAGCGTTTTCAAGGTTTGGAAATGCTTACAATCGATTCTCATAAAATTACCCCCAGAAATATGATTTTGAGGGAGAAATTTCAAAATTTTCGATTTTCGCTTCAATACACCTACCCCATTCCCTGAATCAGGGTCAAGGAAGCGTTTTCATGCTTTGGGAATGCGCGGAATCGATTTCTCGCATAAAATTACCTCTAAGAATTATTTTTTACAAAAATTTTCAAAAAAAAATTTTTTTTGACCCCGTATGGTCGAGATTTTCCTGCCCCCTTATAGGATTTTTCACACTTGATTTATTTTACAACTTCCTACTGTTTTTATAGTCTCGTTACTACTTTTAGTAATAGCGTTACTACTTTTAGTAATTGCGTTACTACTTTTAGTAATAGCGTTACTACTTTTAGTAATTCTCACAACAGCATTACTAAAAGTAGTAACGTTACTACCGTTACTACTGTTACTACTTTTAGTAATTGCCAAAAATCGATTTTTCCACAAAAAATTCAAAAAAGTTTGTGTATTACAACGAAGAGCTTGTACACAAATTTAAAATTTTAAACATAATTATCTCGAAAACTACAATGATTAAGATCAACAAAAAATGCTCCATTTTTCATGATCTTTTCGAATATATCATTTTTCATATAGTTGTAACTGACTGGGCTGGTCTTTAAGAATACCAAGAATGAGTCTGTTAATCCGAAAAACTGGAGAACCTACCTACTAAATGCATTCTATAGACAAATTTTAGCTCCCTTTGTTGTTTGGATCCCTAATTCATACGATCCCGCTCGTATAATACAAACCATAATTGCTGAAGCTCCGATTTATGAGAACTTTACTATGTTGGAACCTTCTTTAGCCGGTTGTGATTTCTCTGGTTCTTGCCGGCTGTTCATGCAACTTATAATAGGAGCAATGATTTTATTATGTACCACCATGGTACCTTTACCCTATGGCGCGGTTATTGTATATATCTACAGATTCGCAAAGATGGAAAAAGAACCGGGTTTTTCGAAACAAACGCATCAAATGAATAAGATGTTATTCAAAGCTATTATGATTCAAGGAGCTTTAATTTGGATTTTTGGTGCGATTCCCTCAACAATTCTTGGCGCAATGGTTGTCTTTCAAATTCCATCTGGGAATCTTGTTGCCCAAATATGTATGTTCATGCCACTGTTTTATGCAAATTTGGATGCATTGGCATTGCTCTATTTTATAAGACCGTATCGAGACTATATCAAGAAGATGTTCGGAAATTTTCTTATATGGATTCGACTGAAAAAAGTTGCACCGAGTTCTGCGCCAATAATGGATACTAATGTTCTGAATCTTTCTTAATAAGAAAATGGATATAAATATAACTAGAAAAATCTTTTACCAACTGTAAATATTGCCTTCTTTTTGTTTCAAATGCTAGCTAGGCAAATCCATATTGTTTGATCATGATGTTATTTTAAAGCCTAAATTCGTATTTAGGCTTTAAAATGACACCAAAATCAAGAAGTATGAATTTGTTTAGCTAAGTAGTTTTCGAGATAATTGCATTTGAATTTTGAATTTGTGTACAAGCTCTTCGTTGTAATATACAAACTTTTTTGAATTTTTTTGCGAAAAAATCGATTTTTGCATCAATTTTTAAAATTTTCATAAAATGAACATTGCAGCAATTTTTTATAGCTAAATGAGACGAACAAAATGACACCAAAATTATCCAGTTTAAACATTGTTTTGGGTTATTGAAACGAAAATTCTGAGTCATGTTTTCGTTTCAATAACCCAAAACAATGCTCAAATTGGATAATTTTAGTGTCATTTTGTTTGTCTCATTTAGCTATAAAAATTGCTATAATGTTCATTTTATGAAAATTTAAAAAATCGATTTTTCGCAAAAAAATTCAAAAAAGTTTGTATATTACAACGAAGAGCTTGTACACAAATTCAAACGCAATTATCTCGAAAACTACAACGATTCAGAACATGCCGTAAAAACAAAAAATGCTCCATTTTTCATGATCTTTCCGAATATATCAGGTTGTTCAAAAAGTTCTGCTTATTTTTTGAATGTATGTATGTACACTTGAAAAAAAGTTTATTTCAACATCTAATAACAATAAAACAAATTTAATCCTCTGGGAAGTAATCTCCTTCATATTCAATGACTTTTTTCCATCGTTCCGGCAAATCAGTGAAACCCATTACCCAGAATCCCGCAGGTCTTGAGTCAATCCAATCTTGAATCGATTGGCGCAATTCGGCCTCTGTCGCAAATTCTTTTCCTTTTAACCAGTTCTGAAGCGAGAGGAAGGCCTTGTAGTCGCTTGGCGCAAGATCCGGGGAGTAAGGAGGGTGGTCCAACACCTCCCAGCCGAGCTGTCGAAATTTTTGTTGAGTGATTCGTGCTGTATGCGGTCGAGCGTTGTCTTGAAGGAAAATCTGGTTTTGTCGATGAGGTCGCTTTTCTGCAAGGGCGGCGGCTACGCGGTCTAACATTTGGCAGTAAACTTCGGCCGTTATCGACTCTCCTTGGCGCAGTAGCTCCCAATGCACGGGACCTTCGGTGTCCCACCAAAAACAGAGGAGAACTTTCTTTGGGTGAAGACCAGGTTTTGCGGTGGGGGTTGCGTGTTCTCCTCTTTGTCTCCATTCCCTTTTTCGGACAACGTTGACATAGAGGACCCACTTCTCATCCTCTGTTAAAATCTGGTCCAAGTTCAAATTCCCGGCTTAAAGCTTAAATAACACATTTTTAAAGATTAAATAACACATTTTTAAAAATAAGCAGAACTTTTTGAACAACCTGATACCATTACCATTTATTCATATGAATATACCATTTATTCATATGATTGTAAATTACTAAACTGGTCCTTTAAATCCTATGCGGTTAAATGAAATGGTATGATTGAGAAATTGCTCTGTAAAAGGCCCAAATAAAAAACATTTTTATTATGAATAGAAAAGTTACATTGTTTGAGGGGACATATGCAATAATTGTAAAGTAAAACTAGCTGCTTTGACATCATAACGCCAGTGTCTAGTTATATTGTAGTCAGCCTTTTTGAAATATGGATAATTCGTAGCCAGATTCAGAAACCGAAGCTTTTGAGCTAGATTGAAGAGTATTATCAAATTTAGTTGTTAGTAGCGAAAAGGCTCTCAAATAGAGTAGCACCAGGTGGTATAATAAACGAGATTAGTATCCCAAAAATATTAACATCTTCCCATTTATTGATATTCGTTTATTCATGTTAAATAATTGATATGTAGAGTTAGAAACAACGGAAATCGTTTCATTACTTCCAGTATATTCAATATAATTCGGGTTTAAATAATAGGCAAAACCAGAACGGTTTAATTTGGTATAACAAACGTTAACTCACAAGAACCAGTATCTAGTGCAGTTTTATTAACGTTTATAGTCGTTTGAAAAGCTTCGAAAAATATCAAGTTGTTGGTATTTTTGCAATTTGATGCATGTGCTCGGATTCGTGATATGATTTCGATGTTATTAACAGAAGCGCCGAGATAATATAATGTAAGAACAATGGAACCAGAAGATATTGATGACAACTTCACACAGCCATGTTTTCGAAGGAGAGGACAATTTTCGTTGGAAAGACTTTTAGACAAAGAGTTTTAATTCGTATTTATTTTTTAAATAAATTATATTATGGAAAAATGTCATCAAAAATTAAAATCAAAATAGAAATTTTCAATTCTTGTTTTCAAATTTTTTTGCTTCAATTTTCGCTTAAACCATCTGGTGGTAAATATTGCCATGATAATACTAAATTAATTCATACAAGGATTGGGGATCAAAAGTCCAAGCTCCCGGGACACAAGGAATCAACGAGATCCGGAACACAGCCAGGGTCCGAAGCCCTGATTGCAAACTCTAACGCATGTGTGCTGTGGCCTTTGAACCCTGTCTCAAGATCCTGGTCCTTTCTGCTCAGGTAAGGCACCCAACAATGACCTACCCATCAAGCACGTGAAAACAAATCCATGAAATTGTCGTCGTCAGAAGAATTGTCCATTTATTCTCCATAAATCGAACAATGATATCACAGTTCAGCAACATTATCAGTTCTATGAATCCCGTATCAAACGTCTGAACAGCTTGGTTCTACATTTGATCAAAACCACATACCTGGATAAACAATCCGAAGTCCAGCTTAAGTCTCTGTTTTTCTTTACTTTTAACAAAGTTGTCGTTTTTTACTAAATTTTTAGTTTAATTGTTACCAAATTCCCCTACATTCATGAACTAGCCTTTGTCTTACAAAATACAACGTAATCAAATCGAATAGGAACGAGACTGCGATAATCGAACTAAAATAAATGAATTCTATATAAAAACCGAGTATGTATCCACAGTCAGTAGTCGCCCAATTTGTGGACAGAGATATGTAGTCGAATTGCATATAACAATCGCCTAAATGTAGCTTTCATCGTTTTTTACCTTTAAGAAGAGCTAGGGACAAGCATCTACGATACTCCCATAAGTATGTCTTTAGAATAGCGCTCGCTGCACCCTCCTAGGCTAATTAAGATCCCATTGGGAGTACAAAGTAGTTCCTTCTTAAGGATCGCGCCGCCGTGTCATTTTCAAGTTCTGTTCAAAAATAGGTTTCCCTTGTATAGTATAGGGGCTACTTTTTTGTATCTTTTTTTCAAACATTCATAAGTTGAGTTTTTAGCTATCTACCAACCTTAGCGACCACATATTCGTGTAGCTCGTAACGTGAGCTACAATTTTTGTATATATATGGGTATACCCATCCTTATTAGAAAAAAAGTTTTAGCCGATTTTGTAACAACACCTCATGAAAAAATCGCGTCAAAATCAAATTACAATAGAAAAACTTTTTCTACGTGCCCTTCCACCCCATAGTGTCTATATAATCCTGAAAGTAGAGAGTTTGACTAATATTTTTGTATATTTGCTTGTGCAATTTCATAATGAAAAAACTTCTCTTTACATTNCCCCCCCCCCCCCGAAATTCGGAGGGGAATTTGTACATGTGTAATTCGGGGTGCACATTTGTTATCATTTTGAACACTCTCAAATTCCACATTGGTAACTTCATTGTCTCTTCGATGAAGCCTCAAATTTACTCTTGCACACAATTACCATTTTCCAACCTTAATAAAATCTCCACCTAAATCTTCATCGGAATATCCTCATCCGTATCATTTCCATCTTCTGGAGGCACTAGCGCAATATCTGTTTGTAAGACATCTTCATTTTCTAGCTCATCTTCAACAAAACGCAACGTTTCCTCAATCTTCATGGCCTTACAAATGAATATAAGAGAAATAATCAAATAAAAAGTGTTTTAGTTTTGTTATGGCCGGAAAATATAGCTGGCAAAAAGTTCTTGGGATAGAGGTCATGTGATGTTTTTTAATTTCAAAAGCGCAATAAATTTGTTAGTTCCATCGAATAAGTTGGTGGCATGAGTGCGTAGGAGAATATTAAGTGCATATATTGTCCTTTTCACACGACTTTGGAACTCAAATACAAATTAAAACAGCAATATAAAGTAAAATCTACCTACTACACTCGGTATATTATACTTTTCACGCTCTGCTTTACACAATTAAAAGAAGCTCTTTTATCCACTTCATTTATTATTGAGACGAAAAGGTTAAGGATCTTAATAGGAAGTCCAAGTCTAAAAAAATCAACTTCTTCTTAATTCTATGGATAATAGTTCGACTACGTATATTGATTTTAAGAAAGTTTTCATTGTTACTTTTGATGTGCCGTTGTTTTTGTTCAACATTTCTATGATTGTCTTTCTAGCGTCGAAAATCTGGAGTAAACATCAGGAATTTAAGGGCGGTTTTTATGCGCTGTTTGTTGCGGTGTCCATCGGGGATGCTATATTGTATTTGAATGTAAGTACAATTTGGTACTTGTTGCCTTCTCGTGCGCCTCTCGAATGACAGAGTTCTGGGGTTTTCGTTTTTCTAAAAACGTGCCTATAGGGGGCGTTTTTATGCGATGAATCGATTCTTCGCATCAAATTAAGACAGAAACGTTGAAATTTCAATCAAAATGTCCGATTTCTAGACTTTTTTCACTTTACTAAACTACCTTGATTCAGGGTCAAATACTTATTTTCGTGCTTTTGGTTTATACGAGGAATCTATTTCTCTCTCACATAAAAACGCACCCAATAGGCATGTTTTTAGAACAAAGAAAATTTTCGGACTCAAAACCCTATCAGTTGGGAGGCACAAGAGAAGGCAACAAGTACCAAAAAGTTGCTTCGTTTTTTGATTTTCTAAAAATTTGAACTGTTTCAGACTAGAGTTGATGAATTTCGATAGAGTTTAATTTGTTGAAATTCAGACAACTATTAGGTTGTTTCAAAAGTTCCTGGCCATGAACAAAGTTCGTCTTATTTCAATAACTTGGTATGAACATTTTCCCTCCCTCAAATTTGCTTCGAGTGACAAAGCAGCGGATTCGTGGCCACAAGGTCGCGGATTTGGATCCCGCTTGGAGCCAATTTGGCTCCAAATTAGCCAATGGTTGTAAATTGGCTCCAAGCGGGATCCGAACCCGCGACCTTATGGCCACGAAGCCGCTGCTTTGTCACTGCACCACCGAGGAAGTTTGAGGGAGATAAAATTTTCGTACCAAGTTGTTGAAATAAAACGAATTTTGTTCTTGGCTGAACAAGTGAGACTTTTGGATCAACCCCAATATAATATCCTTCAACACGACCTCCCAAGATCGATTTCGGAAGTCGAATGTTCACGGCTTATGCCACTGACAGTCTATGGTTTTTTGACTTCACCGTGTGCCTTTTCCTAGATCTTGCTCTCAGACATATAATTTCATCCAAACTGTGGTCGTATCTGGATGGACTAACAAGAAGACTTTAGGTGATATGTCTCAGTAAGCTCCCCATGAATGGTTGGCTCATGGATTTTTATCAGCAAAACAAATGGTGGGTCAGAATCCTTTTCGACTCGAATGGGTTTCTATGCTCTTTTAACCTGTTATGCCATACAACGATTGCTTTCAACCGATTTAGTGCGCTTTATTTTAGCATACAATACTATTTTGTAAGCTCTTTTGTTGTCTAAATTTGAAAATTATTAGATTTGGAGCGGCAAACGCTTAACATACATTATTTTGGGGCTATTATTCGTTGCTCTGTTAACTATAAGCTATCGAATCCCGTCTGACGCTAGTATTACACCGACTGGCGGAGTTTTGTACGATAGTAGTGTTATCAGACAGGTATTCCATTCCTTCAATTGTAGTCGAGGTTAGCGAACACAAGAGGGACTGGGGACGGGGAGCTGTGATAGTTTTACCTTTCCCCCTATACCAAATCATCCAATTTTTAAATAATAAAAAAAATCTATTAACAAAATCTTAAACAAAAACCACGTTATCACATCAGTTTTGAAGAGAATGAAAAACTTGTTTTCATTCTCTTCTTTAAAGGGAGGGGTGCAAATTAGGGCCCTTTCTCCAAAAAATTTTTTTTTGAAAAATGACCTTCTAGGGGTAAAAATAGGGTGAAAAATCGATTGCGCACAACCNCAAATTTTAAGCAAACGTGAAATAGTGCTATTTTCGCGAAAACAAGGTGAAAGAAGCATTTTCACGCGACGGGGATGTGCGCAATCGATTTTTCACCCTATTTTTACCCCTAGAAGGTCATTTTTCAAAAAAAAATTTTTGGAGAAAGGACCCTAATTTGCACCCTCCCCTTTATCCCATTTTTGCGCTCCCGTTCTGCACTTCTTATTGTTTTGGTGATTTTTGCAAAACAAGCCCTTCGGGCATGTTTACGCACTTTTTGCACGCCGTATAAAAATCAAAGTTTTTCATAAGGTAATGCAAATTCTCACAAGTTTTCTATGCCGCTTTAGGCTATTTCTAAATCCTTATTTGTATTTTTAAATCCCGATTTCATTTTTCTAGCGCATGAAAAACTTGACTATGCCAAGTTTTTCATCACGCCTAAGGTCTTTTCTTGAGTTTTTATGAAAATTTCATCATGCTAAAAAATAGCATAAAAGAGCTGAGCTTTTTTCAGTTCTTATCAGATTTTGAATAAAAGTTTTATTTTTATTCCATTTGGGGCTTTCCCAAACAGTTAGTTTGGCAAAGCCTACAACAGTTCAAGGGTGAACTGTTATAAGAAACGAAAAAATCTGACCGCCGGCCAAACGTCCTACTTTTCTTTCTTAAAAAACTTTCGCCGAACAGGTGGGAGAATCCTCGTTCTATACCCTTTCATTACTTCACTCTCAGTTCTTACAAAGGACTCCTTCCAAGACCTGACTGTGCTGGATGCGGATGCAAAAATTCGGGGTCACTCTCATAGACCAAAATCCAACTAGCATCTGAAAACCATGCAGAACCACTTTGACCGACTAGCCGTCAGCCAGACGCTCGTTTTGATGTGTGTTACAAGGGTTTTTTGGCCTTGCCTAGACTGGCTAAGGATCTAGAGCAGGCGTTATGATCCTTGCTCCTAGGTTTGGGGGCGTGACCTTATCAATACGCAGACCATCGGAGGGGCTCGTTATAACAACAAGTCTAGATTTTTGTCCGCTTTGATCTGATTTTTGAGACTTCAATGAATCGAAATTTCTAGATCAACCTAATAGAACGTCAATTTTTCTTTATCTCGACGACATTAGCGACATTTATTTTCGAGCTAGCGACTGCCATAAAATATCAAAGAGAAAGAAAAAAGATAACCGCGAACAACAACGCTTTTTATGGGAAGAAGGACCTACAATTATTCTGTAAAGGGCTAGCTATACTTTTTTTGAACGCCGGACAGTTGTTCCGAGTAAGAAAAAATTAAGGCGTTTAAAATTAACAATAGCATGGCGGTGCGTTACAAATATACATTTTACCGTTTTCGAACATGCTTAACACGATGGTGAAAAAA
>OZJO01001140.1:0-11624 GCA_900406225.1 Acrobeloides nanus | reverse complement strand
CTACCAAGTATATTGCAGCTCAAGCACCACTTGTTCACACAATTGACGACTGGTGGAACATGATTTGCAAATTAAATGTTAAAGTGATCGTTATGCTATGCAAATGTTTTGAAGCGGATGTTGTGAGTTTTTTTCCTAAATGATTACGTCAAATAATTCTTTATAAGTTTATTCATTTTTAAAGTGTGATAAATCCAATGGCGTGGCCAAGGGGGTGCAGGCCAAGGATGTAGCTAGAGGGATGCACCGGGGACCGGTGCCCACCACCCATGGCTGAAAAATTGTCAATTCAAAATGACACACCCTAAGGTGGTAATTTTATGCGTTGAATTCAAAAATCGCACTCTCGAAGTTTGAAAATGCTTCCTGAGCTCCAAAAACAAACGCGACATATTAAGTTCACATTTTTCCGCCAAAATAGCCTCAGATACATAGCCAGGGAAGCATTTTCAAACTTCGAGGGGAGGGGGTGCGATTTTTGAATTCAGCACATAAAATTATCCCTAGCGTGTTCATTTTCAAAAAATTTTTTTCGAAAAGTGGGTCCTCTGTTTCAAACTAGTACCGATTCTTTTTACAGCCTAAATGCGACCAATATTGGCCATCTGAAGTGAAATCCGAAAAGAAATTTGAAACTGTTAAAGTTGTGCTAGAAACCGAAGAAAGTCATAACGAGTACATTTATCGCAATCTTCGTGTACAATGTCCAAGATATGGAGAAAGAGAAGTCCATCAACTGCATTATACCGAGTGGCCTGACCATGGGTAAGTAGGTGTTTCAAATAGTGATTACAAAATGTAAATTGACTCAAGTATGGCAATTTTTATTCAATGCATTTAGATGCCCGAATGGCGAAAATTATATTTTGGAATTAATAGAACATATGAACTCACTTCACGATGACTTAGATTCTCCCTTGCTTTTGCATTGCAGGTGAGTCTTATTATTCGAGTTGTATCATAATTTTTGGGCTTTTGAAAAATCTAAACTTGAAAAAGTTCTCTAAATTGGAGATTTTTTTCTACTCGGGGGTTTTTCGACATGGGATACTCGAATCTGAAGAAATTTTTTTGATTTTATCCACAGGAAGGTACCCAGGATTGCCATTTTCGCTTTTTTCGCAGCAAATTGCTTTTTTTCAAAGTCAAAAAAAGCAGTTTTCTGGGAAAAATTTCATAAAAAAATAATTATTTGTTGACCAAAAAGAAGGGAAACCATTTTTTTGCGATTCTGTTCACGATTTCACGATTCTGCAATGCGTGCAATCGATTCCTTGCATAGAAAGTCATTTTTTGTAAAGATTCTATTCAAATAGCAAAAGCCCGAAAAAATTATGGTACAGGGTGAATATACAATGAAATAAAGTTTGATATATCGGCATAGGAAAAAGGTTTTTTGCATGTTGCTAATCACTTGACCGATTTTATCTTTAAAATATTCTGATTTTTTAATAAGTCTGTATATTGAAGCGAAACCTGAATTTTTTTCTTGTAGAATTTTCAAGCCATCTTGTAGGGCACATCGAAAAACGGTAATATCCCCAATTTTTGTAAAAATCGAAGATACCCTTTTCGAGAAATTCAATTAAAAGTTTGGTAAAAAATTGCATATTTTAACGTTAATTTATGCAATTTTCGGCCCTTTTTAGCAACCTTTGAATTGAATGGGTATTTTCGATTATCACAAAAATTAGGGGGCTCCGTTTTTCGATGCGCTCTACAAAATGGCGTTGTTTTTAAAAATTCCACAAGGAAAAAATTCTGGTTTTTGCTTCAATATACAGACTTACTCAAAAATCATGAAAATATTTTAAAGATAAAGTCTGTCAAGTGAGATTAGCAACTTGCAAAAAACCGCATATGAAAATCATGTTTTCTATGCTGAGATATTGAATTTTATTTCATTGTATATTCATCTGATCACCTTGTACAATCTAATAGTTAATAATTTTGTTGAAATTTATTTTAGCGCTGGTTGTGGTCGTACAGGTACGGTGATTGCGGCGAACATTATTCGAGAAACTATAAACAAAAAGGTATAACTTTATATGCTTTCTTAGGCTGCGTTCAAGCATGTCAAAAAATGTAGCTTTGCCTGATTTTCAATAAAATATTGTTTACTGAAACGATTGGTTATGAAGCATAAAATTTTATTGTTTTTTTTGCTTCTCGATCAATAAAATTTTATGCTTTATGATCAATCGTTTAATAAACACGATTTTATTGAAAATCAGGCAAAGCTACATTTTTTACATACTTGAACGCAGCCTTAATGGATTTCAAGCCACACTGATCGTGAATTTGTAATTTTACACATTGATTTTAGAAGTTGAAATCATTGGACCTCAAGGAACTTGTAATGGACTTGCGGCGACAAAGAAGTTCTATGGTTCAGACACCGGCTAGTTTTTTCTTCTTTAATTTAACTCATGAGTTTGTTTCAGGGACAATACCAATTGCTTCATCGTTGTGTTGCTCATTATTGTAAACAAGCTATTGGTGACGTGCACGAAGATCAATCGACCGAAAGTAAGAATAATGGTATCGTACACGATAAAGGTAAGCCTATTTGAGGGAATAAAATTTTTCCATTTAATTGGCTCCCGTGGCTCAAAAATCGAATTTTTGCCTCACAAATTGAGCACTTGTTGATCAAAGTTGGAAAAATTTTTTGGGTTTTGCAGAGCGTGCGTAGCCAGCTTCCAAGAATGGGAGGGGAACCTTTTCAAACAAATTTTTTATCGTGGTTCCCCCTATGTTTTTCGAAAATTTGAGAAAAACATAAAGGGGGATCAATCAATTTTTTCGAGTTTTTAAAAAAATTTCAAAAATTATCTTAATTCTCCTGTTTTTTCTT
The DNA here is from genome assembly GCA_900406225.1 of Acrobeloides nanus. Classification (NCBI taxonomy): domain Eukaryota; kingdom Metazoa; phylum Nematoda; class Chromadorea; order Rhabditida; family Cephalobidae; genus Acrobeloides; species Acrobeloides nanus. The sequence goes on along the minus strand of OZJO01001140.1, from coordinate 8,767 downwards.
GCGCCGATAGGCGCGAAAATTTTTTGTTGAAAAACACCTATTTTTAACATGAAAACGTTCAGAAATTTTCGACGAAAATCTTGTTGAAATCTCGTTATGGGACCATTAGTATTTTGAAAAAATTTTCTGCAAACGCCCCCTCTAGAGGGTAAAAACATGTGGCGAATCCGAATTTGACATTTTCAAAACGAAAAAACACTTCCCTGATCCAGGGAAGGCCTATTGTGTATTGAAGCGAAAAGTAACAAAAATGCACTTTCCGACTTTTCACTTCAATACAAAATAGGCCTTTCTTGAATCAGGAAAACGTTTTTTATACTGTAGATGACTATTTTTTAAGCTTCGAAGACAAAACCGGCCATTTCTCCAAAACCCAATCTAGAAGATAAATCAAGTTTGCCCACTACAAACGGTATTGTGGTGAATAATGCTCCTCTTGTTGATCTTAATAATGATTCTTCGGATGAACCGGCAGCCTTAGCTAATGAGAATAGTCCAACTGGAGAAGTAAGTGTTATTTTTTTAATACAGAGTGAACAAAAAACCGGAATTTTGCCGTTGTTTGACGAAAAAATGACGATTTCATGGCTAAGTTAGCATTTTCAGAAATTTTCAATGCGCGCAATCGATTTCGCATAAAATTATCTCTAATTAGTTCACTTTTTGAAAAAAATTGTTCGCAAATCTTTTCATTAAAAACTGCAAAATTCCAGTTTTTTAAAGTCCACTCTGTATAAAGATTTTAAAATTGATCTATTTTTTAGGGCACAATATTTCGTTTGTAATATTTTGGAAAAGCGGCAAACTTATTCCTACGAGTAGTACCATAACTTCTTTTCAACGAGATCTTATTATTAATGTGACATTAGATGTTTTTGATATTCAAGTTATGCTTTAACAGTATTCATTTCACTTCCCATCATCCTTATCATCGGTACCATTTTCGCTCAACTTCTTTTTGAATAATTCCATACAGCTGTGATTTGATTTTTTTGCACTTTTCGTAGCTACTACACAATAGGGAGGGGCCACCCACGTGAGAAAATTTCTGAAAATGGCACCTCTAGAGATAAATACATGCGGGGAATCGAATTTGACATTTTCGAAGCAAAAAACACTTCCCTGATTTAGGGAAGGCCTATGTATTAAAGCGAAAAGTCGAAAAATTGCATTTTTGCGACTTTTCGCTTCAATACACGGGCCTTTCCCCTGAATCAGAGAAGCATTTTTTCGCTTCGAAAATGCCAAATTCAGATTCCCCGCATGTTTTTATCTCTAGAGGTGTTATCGACTTTTCGCTTTAATACACAGGCCTTTCCTGAATCAGGGAAGTGTTTTTTGCTTTGAAAATGTCAAATTCAATTCCTCGCATATTTTTATTCCTAGAGGAGTCATTTCCAGAAATGTTTAACGTGGGTGGCCCTCTGAAAATTTTCAAGTTGAAAATCTATTGTGCAGTAGCTCCCACTTTTTTATTCTACCCAGTGTCTGCTTGATAAGTTCCAACTTGACTTAACTCAATCGAGTTGAAAAAAAGAAAACTTGTCAAATCAAGTTGGAAATTTTGAGAAAAAATTTTAAATTTATGCGGATTGGATTTTTTTTAAAGAAATTTTCGACTTTCCTAGGGTTTTTCTAGGCGTTGAACACGAGTCGATTTTTTTTGTCATAAACCTTGGGAATATGCTGAAAATGACTTACAAAGAATGACCTTTTTCGTGGTTTTACTCTTGTATGGGGTACCTTCCGGTGGTCAAAATAAAAAAATTTCTTCGGATTCATGTTCTTCATGCTGAAAAATACCTGAATACCAAAATCAGACAATTTGGAGAATTGTTTGAAAATTCGAATTTTCGAAAAAGGCCTGTAAGTCATTTTTGAGCATATTTCCCAAGTTCTATGACAAAAAATAATGCCAGATTCGTGTTCAGTGCGTAGAAAAACCCTTGGAAAGTCGAAAATTTCGTAAAAAATCTCACTTCTATAACCATAACCAAATATCAACATTTTACAATAGCGTTGCTTTTTGAGACCCCATTTTTTGAAAAAAAAGTCTGTATATTGGCACGAAAACATGAGTTTCTTTACTCAAAAAGACCGATTGGATCATATTCAGCAAACACTCTTGTTATACTGAAAAAAAATCTTATCGAAAAGGATTTCTGGAGCTCTATATATTAAGTTTTATACGTGGTGCGTAATTTCTGATCAACCAAAAAAATGCATCAAAAATTGTTAAAATTTTGTCAAGTTGAAAATTTAAAGTCAAGTTAAGAAAAAATTTACAAATAGCAGTCAAGTTGAGAAAAAGTCCTGTCAAGCAGGTACTGATTTTACTATTTTTATTTTATTCTTGCACTTCGACATGTTTTGTTTATTGTATTGCAATCAAACGATAATCGAATTGTATTTTTTGTATCTTTTATTGAAATTAGGAAAAAAAGTCTAACTGACCATATGAGGAGTTCATGTTCTCAGCTAATAAGGAGTGCTCACTAGCTGCAGCGCGGATATGGAAAATCGACTAACATAGAATAAAAGTTCATGAAAAATGGATAATTAAAAAATTTTATAGTAAGACAAAATTTTGAGCTTAAGCTTCCAAGATTTTTGGACCTTATTGTTTAGTTTTTTGGCTATAAATCAGCCAAATTAAATCCGTTTGGGCTTAGAGGTAGCTTATTCAATTCCTGAGATCACGGCAAACAACTTTGGAGAACAACACTTTTTATGAAAAAATTTCTATGTTGGAGAAAACTTTGAAGAAAGTTTATTGTTCGATTGTAATATGAGAATTTAAGTAAACTTAACTCAAATATATCAATAACTTTCGTCTATGTTTTCTCCTAGACAGAAATTTTTTCATAAAAAGTGATTTTCTACAAAGTTGTTCACCGTGATCTCAAGAATTCATTTGAGCTATCGCTAAGCCCAAACGATTTAATCTGGTTGAGTTATAGCCAAAAAAAAACAATAATCTTGGAAGCGCTTAAGCTCAAAATTGTTTGTCCACGAACTTTCAGTCTATGTGTTAGTCGATTTTCTATATCCGCGCTCCAGCTAATGAGCATTCCTTGTAAGATAGATGGGATTCTGGAGTTTTGCGAAGGGGGTTCAGAAACAATGTGTACTTTTGCAAATGTGGTTGGTTATACTACCACATGGTATTGAAATATTTCATACATTTTTTGCATTTCGTACATTTTGTGATTGTCAAATATTTATTCTCAATAAATTTTTATGCAATGTAATAAAAAAATTGGCTTGTCAATTTTCAACGTTTATTTGTATTAGCTTAACTATTACAGGCTGTATCGAAAAAAATCGGAATATGGGCGATTTTTTCATGTTTTTTCGCCTGAAAATTCACTTCAAAAATGACCGTATTAGGGCTAATTTTATGCGAGAAATCGATTGCGCGCATTCCTGAAGCTTGAAAACGCTTTCTTGATTCAGGGAAATTAGTACATGTTCGATTTTTGCTTCAATACACATTCTTATTTTTCTAAATCAGGGTCAATGAAGCATTTTCAAGATTCGGGAATGCGCGCAATCGATTTCCTCGCATAAAATTAGCCATAATAAGGTCATTTTTGAAATGAATTTTCGGGCGAAAAAACATGAAAAAATGTATTTGTGAATCATNTTCCTCGCATAAAATTAGCCATAATAAGGTCATTTTTGAAATGAATTTTCGGGCGAAAAAACATGAAAAAATGTATTTGTGAATCATAGTTTTTTGTCTTTGTAAATTCCTACTGTTCATCTCTCTTCTTTATCTGCCAAAGAATCAGTTGGAAATTGACAAGAAAAAAAACTTCCATCGTTCTTCTTAAACATAGCCAGTTTAAACTTGTCTCCGTTTTTATACCCTAAAGTCATGCATTCAGATTCTATTAAAGGATGATCGGTTTATAGAGGTTTTCTTAATCCCTAGTATGAAATGTTCTATTGTTAGAAAATCGGAAGGATTTGACACGAAATGGTCAAAACCCAATCACGAAAATGTGCGCGAGCGTCGGTGTTGTCCATAAAATTTTCCATTGTTATGCGCTCGATTTTCTTTTCTCAATTGAGGTGCAGCTGCTTAATAAGCGCCTTTCGTCATTGCTAGTTGACCGAATCGAGAATTGATGGAGCACACCGACGACAGAACAACTGAGTACGGACCACATGTACATAACATAGACATTGGTGAGTGGACAACGATTTTCGTGCATGTTAGCCCGGAGGGGCGCTGACTGGTCGGTCCGTGGAAAAAGACCCGTCAGTCAAGGTCGAAGAGCTTGACGTGCTTTCTTTTGCAAAATTTGTTGAGAGATGATGCTATTTTTAGCGGAAATGTGCGATTTGCCAAACTCGGCCAAATCCGATTTCCTTCCTTCTTCGTTGATTGTCCAATCTATCATTTTTCAAACATTGAAAATTGGTGGGGTCTAACCATTCGAGTTTTATATACGATTCAAAAACTTCGATTATACAACTCAAATGCTTCATTTTGTATTCTTCTTTCAAAAAAATCAAATAAAAAGCAAAAACGGAAGTGCGTTTTTTGTGAGGCTTTTTTTCCGGTGGGACTGGAATTGACGAAGTTCTTTTTTTCTTTCAATGAATGTTCATGCTTGTCATGATGATGGCCCCAAATTTAAGCTATTTACTTATTCTTTCGAGTTCATTGAACCCAAAAAGATGTTTTATTTCAAGGACTAATCCACTAGGAAAAACTCTATGTACAAATGGTATATTCGTAAAATTCATGAAAAATGGAGCATTTTTTGTTTTTACGACACGTTCTGAATCGTTGTAGTTTTTGAAATTGTTCATGTTTTCGTTGTAATACACAAACTTTTTTGAATTTTTAATCGATCAAAAAATTCAAAAAGCTTGTGTATTACAACGAAAACATGAACAATTTCAAAAACTGCAACGATTCAGAACATGCCGTAAAAACAAAAAATGCTCCATTTTTCATGAATTTTTCGAATATATCATTTTTACATAGTTCTTTTTCCGAGTCAACTGGTCCTTTAAAAACTGAAAAGTTGTTGTGAAGTAGTGGGTTGTAGTATATTAAGTGCTATTGAATCATAATCATCATATGTTTTCTAATAAAATTATGTGCTTCGTTTTTAACTTCGTAGCACAGCGAGTCTCCTCGAAGCGCCAATTAGTTCCATTCGGTTAAACCTGATTTCTTCCTTTTGACGGAGTGGAAAGTGTCTTCATTGCAGCAGCAGCAATGAGAAATACTTTCATTGCAAATCATCATCGACCTCTTCTAAAAGAAAATCGTTTCCGTTTAAAATCGGCCACCAGCCAAGTCGACGATCCATGCACTTCTTTTCATGATAACGTTGTTTCGCACGGAAGAGAATTTTAAGAATTTTTCTTTAACTAACCTATGGTTTCAATAAATTTTCGAATCGTGTTAATTTTTTAACTATTACCCCCTACCCTGAATCAGGGTTTTCGTTTCAATAACCCAAAACAATTCTCAAATTGGATAAATTTGGTGTCGCTTTGTTCGTCTCGTCGAACTATGAAGAATTCCGTCTTTGTTTAGCGTATTAAAAAAATGTAAAATTCAGGGTTTTCGTGTCAATGTTCGGGCACATTCAACTCGTTTCGAGACGGCATCTCGAAATGAGTCCCGGCCAGCGTCTCGAAATAGTTGAATTTTTTTACCCTTTTCCACGACTAGCCTACATTTTCATCGAATTTTCATATTCAATCGTTTTTTACTAATAATGATACCCCTTTTACTAATAATGATACCCTTCATTGTAAAACTTTCTCGAATGAGATCCCAATGAGGTCGCGCGAACACTGTAAACTTGCATGCAATGCGATAGCTTCCTCAAAAGAGCCTATGAGTTTGCGCCATTGCCGGCCCATTCCCAGCACTTGCCCTTTCATTGATGGTTGAACTCGCCACATCCAACGGCGGCAACATGTCGTGAATCGATAATTTGTTCGCGGGGACTTTTTCCACATTTCTCCATTTGTCTTTCAAGTTTGAAAGCTTCTATAATTAAAAAAAAAACTTTTCTAAAAAGTAATAAAGTTATACTATACAAATCTATTTTGTAATTCGTTGATTAATAAAACGATCATTTTAGCAATTAAAATTTTTTATATTTGGTTATTCATCTTCGATAAATATAGTCATGACTCGAATCAATGAGTCAATTGTTGTTTGGTTTAACAAATAACACAATTTTAGATCAGACTATTGATCAATTGTGCAAGAACTTTTTCTCCGGGAATTTATGCTAAAAGTTTTGAATGAGTAGTGAATGGAGATCATCGATCCAGCAACCGGATCAATACAACAAAAGACCAGTTGCAGTAACCACATCTACTAATATGGCGATTATTTCCGCAAGTTCTAGTCGCATGTTTACTAACTATGAGATCTCGGATGAGATTTGTCGAAAACAAGTGCAGGTAAACAAATATAGAGAAAAAATTCTAATAACGATTTTAGTGCCTTGAAAAAAAGTATGGAGGCAGGATAAGAGCTCATACAGCCGCTCGCACAATCCAGAGGTATTTTTAAAGAAATTTTAAGGCACTCTTTTAGGACTCACCTCTAAAAATTCCATTATTTTTACTCAGACAAATTGTGATATTTCAATGATTTTCGACCACTTTTATTCAACATTCGGAATAGTTGAAGCGTCGCACTGACGTGAATTTATTTCGAAAATTTTTTAAAACTTTTTTCGCGAGAAATGATCCCTTTATGGGTAATTTTATGCGGCTTTCAATGGTAACACGGGTGCAGAACTGCGACTTGTACTTTAGCCACGTTCAACGCCACCAAAAATCCAAAACGGGTTCCGTCGCACACATCTTCCAAGTGTCTCGACCGTACTATCGGGAATTGTAACCATAATTAGTTGGTATTCCGTTCAATGCCGCCAAAAATCCACCGCGCATCAACTATACGGCCTAAAAATTCACAATTACACAAGAAAAAACTTACCGACATATTTGCGTAGAATGCAAAAGATTGATTTCAGAAAGCAGCTCAAAAAATTTCTCAAAAATTCACAATTACACAAGAAAAAAATTACCGACATTATATTTGCGTAGAATGCAGAAGATTGATTTCAGTAAATAGCTCAAAAAATTCTTCATGCCGCCAAAAATCCACTGCGCATCAACTATACGGCCTAAAAATTCACATTTATACAAGAAAAAACTTACCGACATATTTGCGTAGAATGCAGAAGATTGATTTCAGAAAGCAGCTCAAAAAATTCTTCATCTGTCTTGCCTAAAAAAACAAGAAATAATAGGTAAACAATTCGAAATATCAAAATTTGTTGAAAAGAGTAAAAATAATGAAATTTTTAGAGGGGAGTCCTAAAATAAAAGAGTACCATTTAAAGACTGTCTTTAGGGCATACCGACGATATCGCCTTAATCAACAATGGAATAACTTAACACTCCAACCTAATGGCTCAACCCGTAGTCGATATGACCGTTCAAAATATTATGACAATCATGCACTTCCAGAAAATCAACAACTCAGTGCTCATGATAAACAACATTTAAGACAATTAGCATTGTCACAACCTTCACTTAGATATAATCCAGTTACTTCACTTCGCGCTCAACTCCGTGCCGAAGCTTTCGCTACCGAATACTCATCACCAACCTCATTATTGAATGGGCCTGGTGATTTTTCTTCTCCCCGAGCTCCACCCTCCCCACGTCCTCTCGAGCCTACAAACAGTGGATCTCAACGTCCCTATATTGAACTAATGTCACCCAGGCTTACACAACGTCGCAGTATTGTGCCTCCAAATTACAATGCCAACAGTCCATACAGACCCAATTTTATGAAAAATGGTATACATGATGGGTCTTTCCAATCTCCAACTCCAGGAATGTCACCGCTCATTTGGGTGCCAAGAAGTATTGATGCTGCTATGTATAACGAAACACATTTATTGACCAGCGATTATGCTGTTATGAATAATCAAATGGTTAATTATCAAACGAATAGTCTTCCAAGATTAGATCGAAGAAATGAGCGTGTTTATCATAACGATAAAGCTTGTTCTAGGTAAGCCAGTATTAATTTCACACCAAATTTACACATAAAATACATTTTATACAATAAAAGAGCTAACTTTCGTGTCAATAAACATATTCAGACTAATTGAGGTGCCTGATTTGCAATAAATATGTATATTGAATCGAACGCGGCGAAAGTTTTCGTGGAGAACATGAAACGTGGCGAAAGTTATAGTGCTCAACTTTTGCTTATGTTGTGCCCGATTCCGAATCGAGCGCCCAATCCTGAACGATATCAGTAGATTGAACAGGTCTTCTTGATTGACCATTGCTGAGGTTCCTCTTTGGCCATGTCGCCTTGGTGAAATAGAATCGTCGTGGCATTTTCAATTCGGATCGAGTAACGGCGGATCAAATTCTACTCTTTTTGAGACAGCCTCTTTTTTCGGCAATAGGAACGAATGCACCACACAGTTTTTTAAGGAATTTACCGCATAAGGATCTTCCGCACAGGATCTTTCGCACAAGGATCTTCCGCACATTTTTGAATTTTTTTCTCACATTTTTTAAAGATGTTTTGCCAATCGTTTCAATATCAGGGGGCAAAAGTTCGGGGACACTACCCCCCTCGGATTTTGCGTTTTTCGGTGTTTTCAATACAAAAAACGGCTAGCAGACAAATGACAAGCGGACATTTGACAAGTGGACATTTGACAAGACTTTTTTGTTTTGGTGACAT
>OZJO01001139.1:0-16326 GCA_900406225.1 Acrobeloides nanus | reverse complement strand
AAAAATCAAATTTTGAAAAAATTTTCAACTTTTTCTAAAAACTATCAGAAAATGTTCGCCATAGCCAAAAATGGCGTAAAATGTCAAAATTTCGATGAAAGAAGTCAAATAAAAGTGTTTTTGGACCCCCTTGATTTCAATGGAAATGCTGTTTTTCATTGAAATTCACTCAAATTTTGTTTTTGATATTCCGAGAAAATCGACCGGACTTTTGTCAAACCGTCTTCACCAAAGTTGTTATTTATGACCTATTCTAGCGTTCTATCGAACGTTTTTTTCGAGTCTTCGGCGTTTTCTATTTTGCCTTTATAGAACCTGGTGTGAGACCCCTCCACAAAATTTTGGCAAAATTTTTTACCGGCTTGACTGCTAGTTGGAAGTTTTACATTAAAAATTTTTGTTGAGTGAATGACCTTTTTAATACAAAACATAAAAATGCTATTTTAGATCAAATTGACAAGCGCCGCATGCGGCGCTTCATGTTACTAAACCTAAATTGAGAGCGCTTCGCGCTCCATTTACAGCTACGACTCATATGGACTGCCCGGACTCTATGCCAGCAACACTTGCAGTAAATGGGCCCATTTACTACTAAACCGGCACTGGGACCCGCTCCGCGCGCCCCCTACATGCGCGCTTCGCGCGTTGGGCCCCCAAAATATTACAGCAACTCTATATGCTACAGAAACAATACATGTTACATCATGTTACAGCAACACTCCATGTTAAAGTTAACACTTCATGTTACAGCAAGACTTGCAGGGCTGCATCCAAATGCTACTAAACCGGCACTGGGACCCGCTCCGCGCGCCCCTGGTGTGAGCGCGCTGCTTGTCACAATAAGCCACTTCCATAAAGGTATCACTTCATGTTACAGTAACAATCCATGTTACAACCATGGATTTTTTCCATAAGTTTTTTTAGCCGCTGAAACCTGTGCCAAACGATTCTTCGCTTAAAAAAACCCCTATATACGCGAGAAAAATGCATTTCACGTTGATTTGAAAAAGTTAGAGCCGATTTTTACCCCGGAGCCCACGATTTAGACCCCACTTCGGTCGGTTTTTTAAGTTTTTCTCGGGATCCGTAAATCCTTTTCACATAATTTAAAAAGTATTCGATAGAGGAATATCGCGCACACAATCGATTAGAGTTTGGAATATAAAGACCGAGTAAATAATTTTCTACAGCACTTTGAATTTGGGGGTACCCCCATTTTCAGCAGGATTTTGACCTTTACCCGGTCACTCAAAAAGCTTTTTCTCGGGAACCATAAAATATTTTCAAATAATTTAAAAAGCAATCTATTAAGGAATATCTGACGCACAATTGATTATATTTACAAAGATATACTGACGTAAATTAACTTTTTATACAACGTTGAATCCGGGGGTACCCCCATTTCAGCAGGATTTTGACCCCACCTCGGTCGGTTTTTCAAGTTTTTCTCGGGAACCATAAAGTATTTTCATTTAATTTAAAAAGCAGCCGTTAGAGGAATATCTGGGGCACAATCGATTACATTTTGGAGGATAAAGACCGAGTAAATAATTTTCTACGGTACTTTGAATTTGGGGGTACCCCTCGATTTTCGTACCCTGATTTCCCGAGAGTGTATTACAACGAAAACTCGGTCAAATTCACCGCAAATCGACTCAAATCGCATGGATTCGTGTTCCCCATACACAAAAACCGAATAATAATCGAAAAAACGAAAATCTAAAAATTTTTTTTAATTTTTCAAAATTTTTGAAGTTTACCCCCGAAAAACCCCCTAAAATACCCCCAAAAATTTTTTTTTAGCCCTCAAAACCACTGCCAATCGATTCCCCGATAGAAAAAACCCCCTGTATACGCGAGAAAATTTGTTTTCGCGTCGAAATAGCAAAGTTAGGGCCGTTCTCCTCGCGGGGCACCCCATTTTGAGCCCCAAAAAACCCCGTTTTTCAAGTTTTTTTCAAACCCCCAAAATCCCAAACCCCTAATTTAACTTGTAACATTAAATTGACACCCCAATACACAATCGAGTACAGTTCATATTTTTTGTCCAAAAAAGTTTTCCAAGCGCTTCGTGCGCGGAAAATTTTTTGTATTAGTTGGATTTTTTCGAAGCTAGTTGCTGCTAATTGACCCCTCCCACTTTGGGAGAAGTTGTCCTTCACCTATGGTCGCGACTAAAAATAGGCACATAGTGACATTATAAAAGAGTAGGGTATATAGGATTTGCGTTTGAAAGTTTTTGCGAATTTTTTCCTTGTTTAAATTCCTTTATATTTTTGACCCATAGGGGGGGGGGGTAATTTTAGGCGCCGAACACGATGCTGGTGTTGTTTTTCAATGGAAAATTAAGGAAATGTCCAAAAATGAGTTTTACCTTGTGACTTGGGTTCTCTTTGCTTTTGAGATTTTCCTTAAATTTTCATGGAAAAATAACATCAGCATCGTGTTCAGCGCCTAAAATTACCCCCCTATGGGTAAAAAATATAACGGAATATATCAAGGAAAAAAGTCGTAAAAACTTTCTTACGCATGTGGGATTTGAAACCAGACCTATAAACTTCAAAACTAGCATTTTACCATTCGGCCATAGAGGTTTTATAAGAAGCTTTTTTAAAAATTCACATTTGTTCAAAAAAATTTCATTTTAGTTCGCTGTGTATGGGGGAGGTATCTTTAAATGTATTGCACTACACGGTGTAATGCAAGTTTATGCACTAACATAAAGAAGAAAATTAGCATAAAATTTCTTTCAAAAATTTCGAGGAAATTATTTCTGGGGAATATTAAACAGTTTTTATCCTGCTTATTTTTTTAGATTTTAAAGCTAAAAAACTTAGTTTTTCTTAATTTGACTCGACTTAATCTTAGAATCTAAAATTCGAAATGGCAACCCTAATCATACCTTCATGCTATTTAGGGTTTAATTTAATTAGTTATTTTTTATCAATTTAATAATTACATTTCATTATCGGAGTCAAGAAAACTTCTATTTTGATGTAGTGATTGTTCATCAAAATATAAAACTAGATTTTTTTTATAAGCTCCTTGAATATAAGCATCAGTAATAGAATAAATTTCTCGGGTCAATGCCGTCATTGGAACATCTTCTGAAGTCTGTAAAAACGCTATAGTTTTCCTATACTAAAATTATATATATTATATAAACAAAAAAAGTTAAAAAATACTTTCAGTTGTCGAATTGTGAATTTATTTACTAAGAAAGTTGGCTCTATTAAGCTGTCAGACGCTGATTTTGGTTTTTTCTTTTTATTAGTACGCTCAATTAAATAATCCCATAGATCACTCTAAAAACTTTGAATAAAAAACATTTATTTAAATGTAGAAACCGGGTGGCAGAGCGATAACGCGCTCAGGGGGGGGGGGGAGAAGGGAAAATTATGATTCCCTACCCTGCTCTAATAGGGTAGAGCAAGGCCCTGCCCTGCCTTACTCTACCCTACCATGCCCATGTTTTGCTCTGCCATGTCGTGCTCTACTCTGCCATTCCTTGTGTTGTTCTGTCCTGCTCTACTCTGTCCTACCCTACTTTGTAATTACCTATTTGTTCTGCTCTGTAATACCCTGCCCTGCTCTGCCCTATCCTGTTTTGCTCTATCTTGCTTTATCCTGCCTGATTTGTTCTACCCTCCGTGATATATCGCTTCGAGCGACTCTTTTTGATGCTTCGAGCGATTTTTTAAAATTTTTCCGACTCTTGTTTTTGAAATTAGTCATTGTTTCAATAATGTAAAATGTGTATTATTTAGGAGAGGGCCGAGTTCAGGGGGCTCAGAAAAAATTTTTCAGCGCTCAATTTCATCGGGAATCGCTTGTAAGCATAAGAAACCCATCGAGTAAAAAAATCAGCTAATTTGGAGATATTTTTTAACTAGTATGTATCATGTATTGTATTACTTTATCATAGGATCGTGAAATTTTTTGAGGAGTATTCCTGAAAGTGGTGCCGTTTCGACTCAGTGTCCTCTACAACTTTAGTTTTGGGTCCAGTAGAAATCACTCATTCCCAAGACCGTCCTTACAAACAAACGAATATTACACGTTTATAGAGGATAAGCATACCTCATATAAAAATTTGAGTATAAATTTGAAAAGACATATATGAATTCGTGATAACATAGAAGATCTAATTGCAAACATTGTCCCTTTTCTATTCATTTGGTTATCCGACCAGGCTTCTTCAAGTCCAAACTTATTCCCTCTATGAAATTCTTTAACTTTTTCATCATTTTTCTCGTTTTTATACAAATAGCGTGTCCGACCATCAAGTAATATATACACTTCATTCGAATCAGATTCTTGCCTACCAAGGAACATACACGAGTTGACGTTCAAGAATTTAAAAAAGTCCGATATATTCGGAAAGACCATACCCAATTTGACAGTAAAAATAACAAAATTAGCTGCTAAAACTCTAATCCTGCAGAGATAGAGCGGTTTAAAGCTAATGCCAAAAGTAGGGTTTTTTCAAAGCTGTATATCTTTTTAAGGAATAAAGCTTTTTCAATAAGTCTTTTGGCGTTTATTAGGGGGTGGAAAGACACAAATTAGGTTGCTCGAACTTTGGCATCAAAATTTTACCTTCATAGCTACAAATGCGTTATAAAAATGGCACCATTTTTCTTTAAAAAATCAAACTTTTAGTGGTCTAAATCCGACTTTATATGGATCGATTCGACTTTAAATTGACTTAAAAAATTGTTTCTGGAGCAGAAAAACACTTTCCAATCGTTTTTACTATAAGTTTTGACAGTTCGATTTTCGACCCCCTATGTCCTGGAGATCAAAAACCGAATTGTCAAAACTTGTAGTAAAAACGATCGGAAAGTGTTTTTCTGACCTAGAAACAATCTTTGAAGTCAATTTAAAGTCAAACTGATCCGTATAAAGTCGGATTTAGACTACTAAAAGTTTGATTTTTTAAAGAAAAATGGTGCCATTTTTGGGCACTATTACTTTTTCACATTTTTGGTTTTTCACGCTTACTTTTTTCACATTACTTTTTTCACTCTTACTTTTTTCACGTTACTTTTTCCACGTTTTTTCACGCAATTTTTTTAAAAGTAATAGTTTATAATGTACGGAAAAGTGAAAAAAGTAACGTGAAAAAAGTAAGCGTGAAAATAAACATGAAAAAAGTAATAGTGCCCATTTTTGTAACGCATTTGTAGCCATGAAGATAAAGTTTTGAGGCCAAAGTTCGGGCATCCTACTTTGTGTTTTTCCACCCCCTAATAAACGCAAAAATACTTATTGAAAAGCTTTATTCCTTAAAAAGATATACAGATTTGAAAAAACCCTACTTTTGGCATTTTTTAGCTTTAAACCGCTCCATCTCCGCAGGGTTAGAGTTTTAGCAGCTAATTTTGTTATCAGGCACTCCAAAAGTTCCTGCGCGTGGTGTGCATAAGTGTAGGGCACGACTAGTAGTGCACGAATATACCCCGTGTTACCAGTAAGAGTGGGGGTCCCTGTGAAGATATGGCATGAAAAGATACATTCCTCAACCCCTAAGGTTAAGGATCCCACATTCGTCCTAGTTGATCTCTGGCTTACGAGGCCTAGGCCAAAAGTGTCAAGCTATGGACTATCTTCGGATCAAGACCTCTCAAACATATTCGACTTCGGGGTTCGACTTCGGCCCGGATCATAATCTTTTTGCATCAAAAAACGGTTTACTCAGTATCTTTGGACCCTCAAAAATACTCTTAAACTGTTCATTAAGGAAAAACGGATTTTGCCATAAATCTTAAAAAATTATGAGGAATTTTTTGATATATGTCTCGGGCCGAAATTCCACGGACTCTACTTGCCGGTTCCTTGTCAGATATGCGGTTGCTTTAGGCCAAACGTATATTCTCATTTCTCTCGCTGACCATCTTTCCGTGCAACACTCATCCAAAAATAGCGCTTTTTTAAGGGGGAATTCCAAAACAGGGCCGGGGTAGAAAATTTTTTTAAATTTTTTAACAAGTGACCCTCTAGGGGTAATTTTATGCGGGGAATCGATTGCGCGCATTCCTGAACCTTGAAAACGCTTCCTTGACCCTGATTCAGGGAAGGAATCGGTGTATTGAAGCGAAAATCAAAAATTTTCGGATTTTTATGAGAAAACCGTCGATTCTAGGTTTTTCTAGGTTTTTCTAGGCAGGGAATCGATTGTGCGCACTCCCGAATCGTAAAAACGCTTCCTTGACCCTGATTCAGGGAAAAATCAAAAAATCCTTTCTCGGCAACAAATAAAGCACACATTTGTTTATAATAAAAATCAACTCTAACAAACTTTATATAACTCTCTTTACATAAATAGATTGATTTTCGCTTCAAAACACCGATCCCTTCCCTGAATCAGGGGGTTGAGGAATGTGTCTTCTTCATGCCATATCTCCACAGGAACCCCCACTCTTACTGATAACATGGGGTATATTCGTGCACTACTAGTCGTGCCCTACACTTATGCACACTGCGTGCAGGAACTTTTGGAGTGTCTGATATTTTTATCGTCAAGTCGGGTATGCTCTTTCTAAATATACCGGACTTTTTTAAATTCTTGACCGTCAACTCGTGTGTGTTCCTTGTAAGAATTAAAAAAGTATTAAAACATAAGAAAACAATACTTGTACAGAATTTCTCCCGGCTTAAGATGAATCCAATCGACAAGATAATCCAAAATTTGTGCAAATGGCTTCAAATCATTTAATGAACATAAAGCCAACTTTAACCATCTATTAATATTTTCATGCATAGTTGTTTGATCAATATTGTTTGCTGTGCCCCAGTGTACATGATTTAATAAACTGAATCCATCATTTTCTCTCCACATTAAGAATTTCTCTATATCATCTTTTGGAATTTTCAAAATAATTGATGTTTTAGTGGCTTTTATAGTAAAAAATGAATCATCTCCAGTAAAAACTTCGAATATTCCTAGAGATTCATTTGCTCCTCTTATCAAATATACTATTTCATTTGTATCGTTTTTGCAAATTCTTTTCTATAAAATTTATTTTTTATTAAAGAAACAGTCCATTCAGACAAAAACGCTATGAAAAAATTATACAGGGTGAGCCAAAAAAACCGGATTTTTGAGATTTTTGAGCAAATTTTCACAGAAAAAAATTTTTAAATTTTTTATCCAAAACAACCTTATAAAGGGTTTTTCTATGTGATAAATCGATTGCGAGTATTGAAAAATCGTGAAATCGATTCCTTGACTCTGAGTCAGTCCAAAAACCGTAGTTCTGCGATTTTGTGAGATTTTCTGGCTTATTCAGAGTCAGAGAAGCAATTTCACAATTTTTCAATGCTCGCATCGATTTCTCATATAGAAAAACTCCATATGGGGCTGTTTTGAATAAAAATTCTTTGGCGGAAATTTGCTCGAAAAATCCGGTTTTTTGCCCACCCTGTACATTTGGAATGTTCATATAAAATGGAGCATTTTTGTTTTTACTGTAACCTATGAATCGTTGTAGTTTTCGAGATAAATGCGTCTGAAAATTGGATTTTTGAAATCTGTGTACAGGGTTTATCAGTGAATCCATCATATTTAAAAACTTTGATAGAAAACTTTTTTGCAGATTTCTGCAAAATAAACTGGGAACCGAGCGCTATTGCGCTCGGAGGTGAGAGGAGATTTTCTGATCCTAGCACTAAGCCATCCGCCGTTCTCCGATTGCTTCTGAGATCTTCCTAATGCTTCCGAGCGCCTGTTTGTAAAATTTTTTAAACATATTTTTTAAATTTTTACGAGTTTTTTAAAATTTAACCCATTTTTTAAAAGAATATTTTATCTGCAACCGAGCGCCTTCGGCGCTCTTATTTTTTGAGTCTTTAAGAAGAAATGATATGTATATTATTCAAAAAACTTTGAACTTGAGATAAATTTGTTGTTTGTTATTTTTGGGGGCTGATTAGCGTATATGTGCATGAACGGTTTGGGGCTGATTATCGGTATGTGGATGAGCGATAGTCTTTTCTCCTTAAAGGAGCTATATAGCTTTCAGCACCAGCGGCTCGGGCCAATCTGAAAGCAGTAGACCCGAAGGCCTACTGCCCCAATCAACCCTAGAGAGAACGATACTGAGACCGATCTCCCTTCACACTTGGTGCATCCTCGCACAAGTTACCCATGCACCGTCATAGACGTTCTCAGCGTTCCATCTCAATGAGTAACTTAATCCCAAGGCCACTTCCCACTGAATATTCATACATCGGCGAACTCAAACCAACCAGAGGCTAGTCATTCTCTGGAAGGGGTCTTCTGTGTTTACTCACTGAGTAGAACACTGCTCGCCATATATAGAGCAAGTGGTATAAAGCATTGCAAAAACTTGATTCACTTCCAACCGCCGATTCAGAATCGGCTGTCCGATTTTGAATTTCATCCGATTTTGAATATTCAAAATCGGATGTCCGCGAAGGTCACCTATCAAAATTTCGAAAAATTAAAATTTATCCCATTTAAAATTTACTCCTTGAAATTTATCCCTTAAAAAAATAAAATCATGTTTAAAACACCTTAAAACGTCGCCAAATGGGCTTATTTTTTTGTACTCGTGGGTTTCGGTTATGGCGAACGAGCTCCGAGCTGCACATAAAAATAAACTAGGATTCCTGGCCGATATCCATGACCAAGTCCCTTTTCAGGGGCCGAAGTTCAAAAAATGTAAAAATCGCTATATAACATGTTATACTCTACATGCGCACTTTGTTAGCGATTTTTACATTTTTTGAACTTCGACCCTTGAAAAGGGACTTGGTCATGGATATCGGCCAGGAATCCTAGTTTATTTTTATGTGCAGCTCGGAGCTCGCGTAGTGAGAAAATTTCGAGCTAGAGGACAAAAAGTGAATTTTTGAGGGGTCAAAAAGCGTTATTAATAGAAAGAAAGTACCTTTTTTCGAAAACTATAAATGCTAGGGTCATGGTCGAGGTGCCGTTGGAAAGGGAGACGAATGGTAATAAAACGTGCTTTAAATGATGAAAAACGCATTTATAGAAAAAAATTATGATAAAAACAAAAAAGGGTCCAAATGATGATTTTTGAGGGGGTCCAAATAACGATTTTTCTCGATTTCTCCACAAGTTTAAAAGCTCGGGTCCTAACCTATATGTTTTTGTTAATCACTCACTAGGTACATAAAAATAACCTAGGCTTCAAGTTTCTGGCAACACTTTTTGGCGTACTCCCACCCCCTTAGGAGCTATCTGCGATATTTCGAGATATTGCCTCTTAAAGTGTTTTAAACACGATTTTATTTTTTTAAGGGATAAATTTCAAGGAGTAAATTTTAAGGAATAAATTTTAATAGGTGAACTTCGCGGACATCCGATTTTGAATATTCAAAATCGGATGAAATTGAATATCAGACACAACAAATATTCAAAATCGGACTGAATCGGCGGTCCGATTTCAACTGATTCTGAATCGGACCGCCGATTCAAAATCGGCTGAAATTCAATCGGATACAACATATACAAAATTCATCCATGTTCTAAAGGAATAAGTCGAAAAATAATAATATGGGGCTAAAAAATTTTTCTTGAAGGATACCCCCATGATTTTCGTGTCATTTTTCTTCTCAGCCCTATCGATTGGTATAGGCCGTGACGGAATTGGACTTAAGGTGACGGAGATAGCACAAACTGGGAGACCGATCGCTATCGCGCTCGGAGGGGAGAGGAGATTTTCCGATCCGAGCACTAAGTCATCCGCCCTTCTCCGATTGCTTCCGAGCGCCTATTTGTAAAAAAATTTTTTTAACATATTTTTTATGAATTTTAAAAATTTTAACCCATTTTTTAATTTTAATCAATTTTTTATGTGAATTTTTTTAATTTTTATCCTATTTTTAAATTTTTAAAAAAATAAGTTTTTAAAATATTTTTCATTTTTTGTAAACTAAAATTTTTTGCCAGGCAAAAACATTTACAGGGTGGTCCAAAATTACTGTACATTTTTTCATCATTTTTCATTTCGAAGATTTTTCATCATTTTTTCACATTTTTATGAAAATTAAGCATAAAATCATTTTTTAATTCCATTTTTTATCGCTGAAGATAAAAATATCAAATGGATAAAAAAATAGACGAAAATGAAAAAAATTGAAAAAACTTCGAAACAAAAAAACGATGAAAAAATGTATAGTAATTTTGGACAACGAAAATGTATTCACAGTGTAAATTCTTACCCGAACCAATAAAAATTTTTGTATTGATGCGAAAATTAAAAAATTCGCTTCATAGACTTATGAAAATGCCAAAAAATTTTTTATAATTTTCATATAATTTACTTAAAATTAATTTACTTTGATTGCTTTTACTTCACCTTTTTTCACAATAATTAAATGGCCTTTTTCCCCTTGTGCCAAAATCTCTTCGTTTTTATGTTTCTTATGGATATATGCCTTGTTTTTAAGCATTTGATCTAAACATTTAAACTATATATTGGTTCTATAATTTTTAAAGCGAGTCTGAAAACGATTTATTGGATTTTCAAAATGAGTTTTTGGAAAAAAAATTCTAAAATAATGGAGCATTTTTAGGGATTTTTTGAAAATAAGCTTACAAAAAATTCTAGAAATTTGTTATTGAATTTACACATTATGTACCTGGTAAAATATTAGAAACATTTAACAAAACTCTTAAGCCTTTCTGTTTGTCCAAGTTTAAATGTTTCTTAAAAATTTCCATCCCACAATTGATCGAAACATCTTTTCGTCTAAATTTCTTTTCGAGAAGAGCAATCTTGCATTTATAATCATCTTCAATGTTTTTGGGAACATCATTCAACGGAAGAATTATAGCTTCCCAAACTCGTCTAATAATAAGCCTAATAGTGGGGATCCATGCAACAGGATTCTGCTTGTAATGTTTTTGAAAATGGTTAATAGAATATCTAAAAAATCTTTAGAAATAAACATTATAAATTAATAGGGTTGAATCCCAATCCCGAAATCGGGATCCCGATTTTCCGGGATTGGGCGTATATCTTTTTATGGTAAAATCTGCATCAAATGTTGTCTTTGGAAAACATATTTATGAGATTTTTCTGCATAAATTTGCAAAAAGACGCATCAAAAAATAATGACTCTGTAAAAAGTAACGGCTCAAAATCGATCCTCGAATCTCGAAATAGGGATTTCGGAATTGGGGTTTCGATATAGATAAAATTTGGTCAAAATTTTTTCATTGTAATAACTTCACATCCGAAAACCCAATCCCGATGTTTGAAGCCGAGTTTTTCGATGAAATTTTGAATTATTTACAAAATTCGGAAATCGGGATCCAACCCTATAAATTAACCTCTTTATTTCTGTATTGTTTAAATCGTAATTAAATTTCAAAAGTTTAATACGGCTGTAATCTTCCTGTAAAAAGTAATGTTTTAATTTAAAAAATATTTCAAACCGCGAGCAAATTGATTATCATAGAAGGAGCAAAAAATATCTCATTTTCTTTCATAACTTTAAGTTCTTGCTCAATTTGGTTGATTCTTTCATCAGCATCTTTTTGTAAACTCTAAAATTTTGTCGTCGTATATGTTTCAATATTAAGAGAAGGGTAGTTCCGAGTTCAAGTACTCGGATTCGAAAAACGCAATTTTTTCATCTAGAAAAACTCAAATTCGAAATTACGATTTTTTATAGTCTGGATAAAAACTTGAAAATTCTTTAAAAGGTCTTTTCTTATGAATGTTAAAATTGTAAAATTTTGTTACTATTGACAATTCTCCTTTCAATACGACATAAATAAAATTAGTTTCAAATTCTATTTTTCCATTAGGCACATCGTTTTGTTCATTATTTAATAAATCATTAATACATTCTTCAGGAATTTTATAAGCTCTAAAAATAATATCACACTGTAACCAGGGTCGTAAAGGACCGCGATTTTGGACGGCCCCGGCCGACCTTTTCCTTTTTTAAAATTTTTTCCAATTTTGTAAGGGCCGCGGTCAAGCAGATGCGTTTTTATTAGATCGACCCGGGCCGGCACTTTATAAAATTTTTCATAAAAAATATTTTTTAAATATAAAAATTAAACTAAATAAAGAATATTTCACGCCGCCCTTCGGAGCTGCGTACCGTTTGGTTTTTATACCATTGTTGTATCATACCCTCCAGCGGTTTTAGGGGGTTAATTTTTTACAGAAAATTTTTTTCGGAAAAATTTAAACGCCATAAATTTTGTTTAAGTATGGTCTTTAAAATGATGTATAACCTGTGGGGTACACCATTTTGTCATTTTTGTAAGACGTTTTCAGCCATAAAGATAAAGGTCTAAGGCCAAAGTTAATATACCATAATTTGCGTCTTTTCACCGCCTAATAAATGCAAAAAGATTTAGCAAAAAATATTTTATCATAAAAAGTTATGATGGTATCTTTGAACCCTAATTTTGACCCCAAAAACCACATTTTGAGCTCTATCTCCTCATAGGAATGTCCGTGGGAAAAATTTTTTGCGGCTTTTTAGTACTCCCACTATGGGTAAAAAATTGGCGTATGTTTGGGCGAAATCGAAGAAATCAAGTTCGAAATGTTTACTGTTAGGCCTAGGCTTAGGCTCAGTCATAGACCTAGGCCTAGCTTAAAATTATTATAAGCATTTTTAGGGAGAAAAAAAATATTTTTAGGGAGAGGAAAAATAGGATCCATTAAAAAAGCTTTTAACCATAAAAAGTTATGACCATTTCTTTGAACCCTCATTTTGACCCCAAAAACCACATTTTGGGCTCTATCTCCCCATAGGAGTGTCGGTCGGAAAATTTTTTGCGGTTTTTTAGTACTCCCACCATGGGTAAAAAATTGGCATATGTTTGGGCGAAATCGAGGAGCCACTGTTGGGGAACCTTCCTTGTAAGTATGAACTTTCAAATGGTGGTCCAAAAGTTTTATCGCAACTTTTATTTCTACGTTGTGCAATCTTCTAAACCAAAGCATAGCTTTTATTAACGTTATTGGGGGTAATTTTATGTGAGGAATCGATTGCGCGCATTTTCGAAGCATGCAAAAATGTAATATAAGGTGTCGCCGCAAATTCTCGCGAAATAGTCTCGACAGAGTCGAGACGCGCGCAAATTGTTTTTTGTCGAGACGCAACCTTTTGTGTTTAAGACGATTGTTCTCTGTCGATACAATTTGCGCGCGTCTCGATGCACGAATGTCAAACTTGTTATTATCAGAAAAAGATAATTGTGCGCAAAAAACTTTTCGTTCAACAAATTGAATTGTTCATTCAACATTTTAAATTTTGTAATATTTGATATATTGTTGCAAGAAATAAATCTTATTTATTCAGGCAAATTTCCCTGTTTCAATAAATTTCTGTTTAATGAAACGATTAAACAGAGACCACTAAATTCAAAAAGTACTCAGAAATTTTTCTCGCATCCAACAAAAAAAGGCACTAGGATCGTATTCACCTCACCAAAAAAGCGGATTTAGTTCACCATTGTTTTAAAACTTAAAACAAATTTTTTTAAATGTTTTTGATAGAATACTACATGAATATCTCATTTCTCAATAAAAATCGCATATTTTTATTAAAAACCAAAGAAAAATCCATTTGAAAAACAAACGGAGAGGACAATTCTGTGAACTAAATCCTGCAAGGCAAATCCTCCTTTTGAACGGCTGTGAGATGAATTTGATCCTAGTGCCAAAAAAAAGTTGTTGATTTTTTTAACGATAAATTTGCAATGCTTTAAAAATTTCAATTTTTATTATTGAAGTAAAAATAAAGCTCTTGATTTTCTCCTTTGACATGTAATTTGTTTTAAAAAATTTCATTTCAAAATTTTAGTGAAATTTTTTGCTTCACAACGAATTTATCACTAGCGCGATAGTGTTAAAAAAAGCTTGCAACTGCGGGAGAATGAGTCACAGCACCCCTATTTGCTATCGCAATCCCCTCGCCTGCTGCTTAATTTTTTATCTTTGCTAATTTTTAATTTTTCTTTTTTCAATCTAATACCTTAAAGGGGGAAGACGGATTGCGACAAGTTTTCGGGCAAAAAATTTTCCAGTAGAAAATTAAAAAAATTTTATGCGGAGAATCGATTGCGCACACTCCCGAACCTTGAAAACGCTTCCTTGACCCTTCAAGGAAGGAATCGGTGTATTGAAGCGAAATCTAACATTTTCGGATTTTTATGAAAAAACCGTCGATTATTACGTTTTTCTAGGCGGGGAATCGATTGCGCGTATTCCCAAGTTGTGGAAATGCTTCCTTGGCACTGATCCAGGGAAAAAACCAAAAAATCGCTAAATGTTTGATCCGCAAATGTTTGGTTTTCGCTTCAAAACGCCAACCCTTTCCCTGAATCAGTGCCAAGGAAGCATTTCCACGACTTGGGAATGTGCGCAATCGATTCCCCGCCTAGAAAAACGTAATAATCGACGGTTTTTTCATAAAAATCCGAAAATGTTAGATTTCGCTTCAATATACCGATTCCTTCCCTGAAGAGTCAAGGAAGTGTTTTCACGCTTCCAGAGTGCGTGCAATCGATTTTCCGCCTAGAAAAAACTAAGAATCGACGGTTTTCTCATAAAAATCCAAAAATGTTTGATTTTCGCTTCAATACACACCGATTCCTCCCCTGAATCAGGATCAAGGAAGCGTTTTCATGTTCGGGAGTGTGCGCAATCGATTCTCCGCATAAAATTACCCCAAGGGGTCACTTTTTAAAAAAAAATTTTAAATTTTCTACTGGAAAATTTTTTTGCCCGAAAGCTTGTCGCAATCCGTCTTCCCCTTTTAAGATGTGTTTTAGACAAAATTTAAAAGTTGCCCCACATGGATCTAGGTTCAATTCTCTGTAGGCACCTTTTTAGAAAAGTATCATTTTGTTTTTTTGGGGTCTAGTTCCTTGTAGAAATTGAATTGAGAGATTGTTGACCACTTATGAGATTGCTGGTGATCAGCGCTACAACTTTTTTATAGATACTTATAGCAAGTTTTCGCTTCAATAAAAAGTTATGAGCCGATCTTTGAAAACCACCGGATTTTTTTATAATTTTTTGACAAAGATCGGCCACAAAATCCGGTAGTTTTCAAAGATCGGCTCATAACTTTTTATTGAAGCGAAAGCTTTCTATAGGTGTCTATATACAAGTTGTAGCGCTGAGCACTAGCTATCTCATAAGTGGTCAACAACCTCTCAACCCAATTTCTACAAAGAGCTAGACCTAAACAACAAAATGATACTTTTCTAAAAGGTGCCTACAAAGAATTGAACTTAGATCCATGTAGGACAACTTTTAAATTTTTTTCTAAAACACATCTTAGTCAGCATNAAGAAGTGCTAATACCTCTAGTTCGATAATGACATCCCAATTTCCACAACCTTTTCCAGAGCATGTAAAGAAACCAAATGTGCTATTAGTAATAAATTTTTCTTGACCTTTTAATTTCCATCCATGGATTTTATAGTTTTCTTGAGGTGTGATGCAAAAGTTGAGCTGTCCACCTCCTAAAAAAGCAAAAAATTTTTGTGCCAAATTTGTTTAAACCTTGTAAATTGAAGTTATATTGTACAAAGTTTCCAGTAACTTTCTTTTCATTTAATGCAATTTGAGATGGATTTTCAAAATTTAATTTCTCTGGGACAGGTTTGAATCGAGTGTGTCTGAAATTTGTCGTCTTTTCATTAACATGCATGAAACAACACCCCCAAATTGACCAAAAAACAAACACCAATTTTTGACAAGCCAATTTACAAAGAGATTCCCTTGAAATGTGAACGTTGGTTATAGACCTGTAAATATGTATACAGAGTGAGAAAATACCCGACCCCTATAGTAAGATATATCTAGATACTTTTTTCGCCATAACTTTTGATAGGAACAATCAGTTTTCTGGAGAAAGTGACGTTTTAATTAGTTGTTACTCACGAGTTGAGCAAAAATGGTTAAAAAGTCGTTTAGAGCAAATCAACAATTGCTCCCATATGACAATTGCCCCAAAATTAATTTTCCAGGTGGGCCATTTTTCCTATATAGGACAATTACTCACTAGTGGCCAAGTGGTTCCCTAGAAATTGTCCCCAACTTTTAGTTAAAAATTGGAGGTAATTTATTTTTTGGTTAGCTGGAGGCAATTGTTGATTTGTAATTGTTTCAAATGAATTCAACAATCAAAACTTTTATTAGCGTTCTACGCATTTAAAAAAAATAGTTTTACATAAAAAAAGATAGTAAGAATATTAAACATCTAAAAAGCAAAGTTAACTTTTTCTCAACATGATTCAACACGATGTTTATTTTGAAGGATATTGTTTTGTAGTCGCGCTGCTTTGACAGT
>OZJO01001138.1:0-27596 GCA_900406225.1 Acrobeloides nanus | reverse complement strand
TAAAAATACCCCAATATCCCAAATTTCAAAAATGCCGTCGCTCGAAGAAATCCGACCTAGACTCGATTTTTGGCGAAATTTTGAAAATGTGGAAAAAATTTGGAAAAAATTGGGAAAAAGTCACCAACTTGAAAATTTCATATCTCGGCGAAAATAAAAGTTTTTTCGATAATTTTTATCATAAAAAATTCCTCAGATCTACAGCTATCCAAAATCTGGTCACTCGTAAAAATTCGATTTAAATGATCGCTCGAAAAATTCATTTTCAAAAATTTTGTTCATTCCGAAGCCGTTGCTAGTGGTCCTTTAAAGAAACTATGCACGCACGAAGTTGGAGGCGGGTTTTCGTTTCAATAACTTGTAATTTCGCTGAGAAAACGGGGATCAGTCAAGGATTTTTTTATTAGGTCATAGGTTGGGGAATTTTTATCCAACAGGGCAACAGAGGTTGGCATCATTTGCGCATCTAACATTTGAGTTTTTCGAAATTTTTTTGGAGCAAATTTTCACCCAATGTCGCTGCGCAGGTGTATATGCACAAATGACGCTGCGCAAATGTCCATGCGCAAATGTTCATCCGCAAATGTCGATGCGTAAATGTTACATACACAAATGTACATTCGTAAATGTCCGCGCGAAGATGTCCCTGCGCAGGTGTATATGCGCAAATGACGCTGCGCAAATGTGTGCGCGCCAACCCGGCAACAGTATCTTTGTCTTTAGTAGATGGTCCTTGTATTGGCTAATGTGAACGTTCATAGTAAAGATGAAATTCTGGACCTTAAAAAAGTTTTAAAGTAGATTAAATCTCCACGCTTACATCATGCCAAGAATGTTGGCCAACAATATGATACAACGATGATAGAATCATTTCTTTACACAAAGGTCCATTTCTATTAGCCTGTTGTACAAACCAATAAATATGGTTCAAGACTGAGTGTCCAACATCGGCGCCACCCCATTTGCCCCCACGGACATTTACCCCACGTTATACAGTTGCCCCACAAACTTGGTGACGCCCCAACATCATGAAGACACATAAAACAATTTCTTAACAATGAAAAACCTACGATAATTCGACAAAAAACTGTTTTTCATTTGAAATTCGACGAAAAAAACTTTTTCATTCAAATTTTCAAAAATTCTTAAATTTGCCTGATTTGATTTGACATGAATTAAGTCTAATTATTGAAACGAAAAACCCGTCTCCAACATGTTCGTGCGTGCACAGTACCTTTTAATGAAAAATGATTTTTTTAGCAATCCTTCGATCAAACAATTGGATTGGCCAAAACTTAACAAAAATCATCCTCTAAGATATGCTAGCTTAAAAGTAGATGCTACAATTCACGAGCCATTGTTAAAGGATCGTGTTGATTTTTGGGATGGATTGACGAAAAATTATTCGTACAATATAATTCGTGGATTGTTTACGAATGAATTAAAGAAAGAAAAAGAAGAACTTTGAGATAGTATCGAATTTTTATTAACCATTGTAGCTTGTCGTGTATCACATAAAACCTTTTCTAGGCCGAGAAAATGAATTTTTTAAATTTTTGTCCCCGAACTTTTAGCCCCCCCCCTTATAGTAATCGTTGTGGACGTTGTCCAAAAATAGAAATAAACCATTAAAAGTACAAGATATCTATAACAGTTAAATTCCATTCATTCCATTAACTTTGCCATGTTTTCCAAATCTTGATACCAACTTGACCTTATATGGTTTCGGCATCGGAATTCCTCCTAGACTTGGCTTCAAACTAGGCATTTTACCCGGAGGTGCGAGTATCTAAAATTTTATCGAATCATTCAATCTCTTATCAAATTTTACTTTATATTGATTGAATACATTCGCTATGAATAAGAACAATTCCATTCGAGCTAGACTTTCTCCTGCACAAATACGTTTCCCGATAGAAAATGGAATCAACGCATCGCATTTTGTTAACTCTCCTTTACTGTTTAGATAACGTTCTGGACGAAATTCTTCCGGCCTTGGGAAGATCTAAACTCAAATAGTTAAAAAGAAGATTAGTTTTGGATACCTCTTCGTCCATAAGAACTAAAGCTAATTGAGGAATTATCGAAGTTCCCTTGGGGATAAGATGTCCATGAATTGTGACATCTTTCGAAGTTTCATGGATCGGTGTTTGTGGTGCTATGTTTGCTAGGCGTTGGATTTCCTAAAAAGTTGATTAATAACTTTTTAGTAGTTATTAATCAAGGGAAAGGATTTGATAATACCCTTCCCAGCCCCCCATAAATATGTTTTCGAACAATACGGGAAATAACGTGATCGGGAAATAAGTTGAGCACTGACCAATGGGGGGGGGGGTGTCACCCCCTAACCTCGTCATATTGGGCCGAAAATAGGGACCAACCTCGCATTTTGCCCACTGAAAACCTAATTTTTGACCTGATCCGTATAGTTCGATATTACGAGGCCTAAAATGGCTGACTATTTACGAGATTGATACCCAACCTTGTACCCGACTTAGATCGGATACCCAACATCGTTGTTGAGAAACGACATCATGTAGGCGAATCAACCTCGTAATACGAGGTCCTCATCCCCCGACGTGGCCACCTATGGTAGAATCCTACGCTCTACCTCAGACATGTTGAAGTTAGACTCAATCTTGGTATTACTACCTCAGGTATACTCTACCAAGGTAGACTAGTCTATCAGCCTATTTTATCGTGTAGACTGAAACACTGTATAAAGTTTAAACCCCAGATTTCTTGACTTGTTTGAATCAAGAATCAATGCTCAGCCCTAGAACTAACATTAATAACAGCATTGGTGTAATGAAGAGCTGCTTTGTCATCCATGTTGACTAATCGATCACTTCCTATAACACGATCTAGCTCTTCATGCATTTTTTCTTGAATATCTGGATAGTTGACGAGAAAAACAAGGCCCCAATCTAAAATTTAAGAATGGGAGGAAGGCGAAGAAACAAAGATACTTATTGTAGTTGATGTGGTATCTTGCCCAGCACCCCATAAGTCAAATAACATGTTTAACAGTTGGATATCACTAAAATAAGAACTTCGAGAGTTTCTTAATTATTACTATACTAATTTTGAGGAAACAAAATTTTGATTTTTGCAAATCCCTAGTTCTGTATCTTACGTGAAAGTATGTTGGTTTCCTTCTTTTTTTCGTTTGTACTGTTCTCGCAAAAATGCTTCTACATAATCGGTCGGTTCGGAATCTGTCTCGAAATCGATCTTCTTTTTATGCTCATCAACTTGTCTCTGATAAAATGCCCACAATTCATCTCTCGACTTTAACATTTTGTTATAATAATAACTGAATCCAGGCAGCTTTCCAAAGAAATGCATATGGCTCCACATCATCATCACTATCGGGTTTCCAAACATCTCTATATGTGATCTTATATACTCTTGAAGTTCATGGAATTCTTTGATTTTGTCCTAAAATAATTGGTAATCATCCACAGGGTTGGGATTTCCCCGGATTTATCCAGATTTCCCCAGTGGAATTCTGGGGAAATCTTTTTTTGGCTGGAGATATCTTTCTATGCGATATTTTTACATATTTTTCGTAATTTTTATTTTTTTAACTTTATATGGGAGTTTGGTACCGAAAAATCAATATCCGCAAAAAATAATTCATTTTGAAATTGTCTTGACATACTTTTTGTCGATTTTTGTAGTAGTAAATTTATGTAGCTTGTAGTAGATTTTTTGTAGTTTGTAGTAGAAGCGCTAAAAATCTAAATTTTAGCGCTTCTACTACAAACTACAGAAATCTACTACAAACTACAAAAATCTACTACTAACTACAAAAATCGACAAAAATATGTCAAGACAATTTCAAAATGAATTAATTTTTTCGGATATCGATTTTTGCGGTACCAAAATCCCCTATAAAGTTGAAAAAATAAATAAAAGTCACGAAAAATGTGTAAAAATATCGCATAGAAAGATTTCCCCCAGAATTCCCCGGAGAAATCTGGATTAATCCAATTTCCCCGGATCCGGATAATCCTATTTCCCAACCCTGATCATCCACAATATTTCTAGTGGCACAAGAGGGGATTCAATTTATCGCATGAGGAGCCTAAATGTATCTTGTTGAAGAATCTTAATCCCTTTATGTTATTGAACTCAATTTACCGCATCAAATCTATATCCAAAGAGCAAGTTGTTTATGATCGACCCAATGGCACGAGAAGTGTGTTTGACGAAATCAATTTCTTCAGCGCCATTAGAGATGTCTTTCTTTAAATGGACAAATAATGCATTCACTTCATCTAGGATCTAAAGAAAGGTTCAAACAAAATTTTCGTTGATTGTTATGTTTTTAAGATTGAATTACTCTTTCTTGCATGATATTCTTTCCCAGGCCGAAATTTCTCAGAGTCGAGATAGAAAATCGTCTATGTTCACGCCATAGATCTCCATCGACGAAAATCATTCCATAACTTCCTTCTAAAATACAAGTACAGTCGGCGCTCGAAAAATCGATACCCATCTTTTGGCCATAACTCAACGAGGACTAAACCATTTTCGGAGATCTTGGGCCTATTTTAAGGTATTGGGTATTTCGGAAAGTTCGTTCGTTTTTTTGTATTACAATACTACAAACTACAAAAATGTGGTAGAAGAGCAGGATTTTTGACTCTTGAAAGCATACAAGAACCAACTTTTTACGGCCCCATAAAATTTTCGATATCCCCTTTTTTAAAAGCCATATGAACACTTTTTCCGGTTTCATCAACTTTGGCTTAGCCGATCTGTCAAGAGTCGAAAATCCTGCTCTTCTACCACAATTTTGTAGTTTGTAGTATTGTAATACAAAAAACGAACGAACTTTCCGAACAACCCAATATAAGCTTCTAGCTTTAAAATAAGCACAAAACCTGAAAATGGCTTAGTTCTCGTCGAGTTATGGTCAAAAGATGGGTATCGGTTTATCGAGCGCCGACTGTATGCTGTGTAAAAGAGAAAAAAATAGGTTGACGTCGAGCTAGATTTAAATCCTATCAGGGT
Source organism: Acrobeloides nanus (assembly GCA_900406225.1). Lineage (NCBI taxonomy): Eukaryota > Metazoa > Nematoda > Chromadorea > Rhabditida > Cephalobidae > Acrobeloides > Acrobeloides nanus. The sequence goes on along the minus strand of OZJO01001138.1, from coordinate 22,574 downwards.
GGGGTAAATGTTGTTCAGCGAGAGAATCAGATCGTTGTCACCTTACCCAATGCGCCTCATATGGGCTTCAATTGTGGTCCCAATCATAGATCGGCTAGGGGGGGGGGGGTCTCCTCCTGACCCACGCATTCATGGATCCAAAATTGAGGGAGGGACCACCGCATGGACCCCGTTGAACATATGGGTGGTCCATAAAAATTAGGTGTCAGAAGACTAAAAAAAAGTCGGCAAGAGGGGGAGTCTCCCTCTGACCCACTCACTCATGGACTCAAAATTGAGAGGGGCCATCCCGATGAGGTGGTCCCCCCCCCCCTCAATTTTGAGACCATGAGTGAGTGGGTCAGGGGGAGACTCCCCCTCTTACCAACTTTTTTCTTAGTCTTCTGACACCTAATTTTTATGGACCACCCCATATGTTCAGCGGGGTCCATGCGGTGGTCCCCCCTCAATTTTGGGTCCATGAGTGCGTGGGTTAAGGGGAGACTCCCCCTCTTGCCGACTTTTTTTTAGTCTTCTGACAATAATTTTTATGGACCACCCATATGTTCAACGGGGTCCATGCGGTGGTCCCCCCTCAATTTTGGGTCCATGAGTGCGTGGGTTAAGGGGAGACTCCTCCCCCTACCGATCTATGATTGGGACCCCTCCTCCCCACCTTGCTGACCTATGGTCCCAATGTAGCTGTCGCCCGAAATTTTACTCTGTTCAATGGGTTCGACAATACATTAGTAATTGCTATTAGATTTATGAAACAAAATTTTAGTCGAAAAGTCGAAACGCCTCGGAAATAGGGTTGCACGATGGAAATTGGAAATATTTCCAAATTTCCGGAAATATTTCAGGAAATTGGAAATATTTCCGGAAATTGGAAATATTTCCGGAAACGAGTTTAAATTTTTTCGTTTCAATAAACAGCATTTATTGAATCAGGCAACAAAATTTTTGGGTTTTCTTAAATGCCCGCAAAGTTTTTTGTATTTGATGAGTTCGAAAAATTTCACTGAAATTTTCATTAAAAGTTTTCGAACTCATCAAATACAAAAAACTTGTGGGTGTTTAAGACGCTCGAGTTTTCGAACGCATCAAATACAAAAAACTTTGCGGGCATTTAAGAAAACCCAAAAATTTTGTTGCCCGATTCAATAAATGCTGTTTATTGAAACGAAAAAATTTAAACTCGTTTCCGGAAATATTTCCAATTTCCGAGAATATTTCCACTTGGAAATATTTCCGGAAATTTATGCAACCCTACTCGGAAATGCTTGCTACCCTTAAAAGTGTGCTATTGTGTTGGTTATCAAGATCACTAGTTTTTATGAGAAACTGTTCTCGTTCGGGCTCTTTTGCTTACTTCGAAAAACTTCGTCGAACTCCGGAAAAATCGTTCGATTTTCATATGTTGATCCATCTTTTTGAAATGTTTCATAGATCGTCTTGTAATCATTCAATGTTACAATAGGATGCTCTCCCATCCAAAAGGTAAACAGATCTCCATATTTTTTCCTCCATCTAAGTAAGGTCTTCCAAGTTGGAGGATCCATTAGGCTCAACAAGTTTCCAACAATCGGCAGAGGTGGGGGACCTAATTATTATATACAGGATGAATCTTTCAAGTGTCACGGGTTTGTAACGACTATATCTCGAGCTAGGAAAATGCAGTTTTCATGCGGTTTTTTGCTACATGCTATTCAGACCACCCCGTTAAAATTTTCATGTAAAAAAATCACCATCTTTTGGCCATTTCTCGTCTTTTTTGTGCATTTTGGCACTTTTTAACCATCAAAATCGTGTTCCCCGACCCCGAAAACCACAAGAAACATGTTTTTAGCAAAATTTAAAAAATTCGAAAATTTTCGATTTTTGACCCCTTGGGGGACCAAGGCAAAAAAATCGAAAAATTTGAAAAAACGGGGTGGTCTGAATAGCACGTAGCAAAAAACCGCATGAAAAATGCATTTTCCTAGCTCGAGATATAGTCGTTACAAACCCATGACACTTGAAAGATTCACCCTGTATAGTAATAAAATTCTTTAGCAAAAAGGGAGTAAGATCATTTGGATTTTGAACCATATAAAAATTTTTTTTATTCCTGATGTAATATAACTACCGAATTTAGAAGTGTTTGAACATTTTTGCCAAACAAGCCTCGGTGGTGCAGTGACAAAGCAGTAGTCGTGACCACAAGGTAGCGGGTTCGAATCCCGCTTGGAGCCAAAATTTTTTATGTGGCTCTTGTTAAAAGTCATATTTACCCGGTGGTAGCTTTCTTCTTTTCCAATAAAAATTATAAAAGAGTATTAAAACAATAAACAGACAAAATATTTGCCAAAGCATCTTTTTTGTAAAATGAGATTCGAAAGTTCTACTTTCTTGTATTTTTTGAGCATATTCAACGCTTATATATATTACGGATAAGTCGAATCGTCTCGGGTACACTCGAATTTTCAAACTACATCTCTTGTCCACTCGAATCGAATTGAATAAAACCTGTTTTTAATTGATAATAAGTTACAAAAGTTGTTCTCAAATGATTGTTTGCATCTGTTTGGTGTCTAATTTGTAAATTTTCTGTTATGATGAATTATAGATACACAACATAAACACAAAAAAGTATCAATTGTGGATCCAATTTCTAGATTATAAAGGGTAAGTTCACGAGGGAAAAAAGTTGAATCCTCTAATTTCTAGTCTTAAAATTGTAATGCATCATACCTAGAAAGCTAAAAATGAAAATTTTATTTTGCATAAATAATATTGATCTATTTACAAACGATCGATTCTTATACTTTAGAATTATCGGTACTAGGTATGATGCTTCCTTTCTTTGAGGGAGTAATGCCAAGCCTTCTAGAAAACCGTTTCTTCGGACATTATGCCCCCTATATACTGGGTTGAAAGAACTCGCAACAGTTCTGGCCATTTGAAGAGGACGTTACTACTAGGCAAAATCTTTTGGCCTCAAGCGGGGTTTGAACCAGCCTTGAGGGGCACCTGAGACAAGCCCAGTACCACCAAATAATGGGACCCTTGGAGTAACCGCTCTAAATTCTACTCTAGTCGTAACGGGGATCTATATCCGCAAGGGTAAAGTTTTTTAGGTTGGTTTTGGTGTAGATTTATTGTTCATGAAATTCCCTAGCTTTATGCCCAAGTGGCCTTTAATTGAATCCTTAGCAGAAAAAATGGTAGGCCCAGGGGCTTGAGAGATCATTTTTGCTTATGAATTTTGTCTTATTTTAAGGATAAGTCCTCGTAGAAGAAGAATCAAAGCCTGATTTTGGTATCAACAGCGAGATCTTTTCACGAACCACAACTTTCATGGGCTACTTATTGGCAGAACCTTCTACTTAAGCTTAGGCCAAGGCTTAAGCTTACTCCTAGGCTTAAGCTTATGCCTAAGCCCACTAAGCCTAAGCTTAAGGGGGGGGGGTGTAAAGTAGGGTCGAGTAGAAAATTTTTTTAACAAATGACCCTTTAGGGGTAATTTTATGCGAGAAATCGATTGTGCGCATCGAAAAATTCTGAAAAATTTTTCCGGGGGGTCAAAAAATGGAAAAAATTGCGTCAAAATTAGGGGTTATAAGTTTTAACCCCAACACAATCATTTTTAGGGGTGATTTTATGCGAGGAATCGATTGTGCGCATCGAAAAATTCTGAAAATTTTTTCTGGAGTGTTGGGGTTAAAACTTATAACCCCTAATTTTGACGCAATTTTTCCATTTTTTGACCCCCAGAAAAATTTTCAGAATTTTTCGATGCGCGAATCGATTTTTCGCATAAAATTATCCCTAAAGGGTCACTTGTTTAAAAAATTCAAACATATTTTCTACTCGACCCTACTTTACACCCCCTCCCTTTAAGCATAAGCTTAAGTCCAAGCCTAAGCCTAGGCCTAAGCCTAGGCCTAAGCTTAAGCCTAAGCCTAAATCAAAGCCTAAACCAAGCCTAAGCACAAGCATAAACGAAATTAGATATTTAGAAATGAGTGTTTCTTAATCCTTTTACATGTTGAAAAAACTTAATTATTTTAATTTATTGTTGAATTCATCCAAATGAAGTGGGTGAATTCAATGAGCGATTTACCATACACCAGAAGGCAAATTAGGAGAACTTCAAACAAAAAATACACAAAAGTATGCTAATTGAAAGTTAAGTAGGTGTTATTTATTTATATCGTTTTCTTTAACGCCCGCCTCGTTCTTCAATCGAACCGAAAGGATTTGTTGTTTTGCTACCTAAAATGTTATCTTGTAGGCATAGATGGATAGGGGGTCCACAAATGAAGGTTTAAAAAATAGGACCCTCCCCCCTCTCGCACTTAGAGGTCTGATCCCCAATGCGCGCAATCGATTTTTCGTATGATTTTACCCATATATAGGCCGTTTTGACAAAAAATTTTTGAAAAAACTTCCGGCATAGACTTTTTTCGCCTTGGAACACATGTGCCTATGCTTGTAGGAAGCCCTATAAATTTTGAGATTTGTAGTTTTTGAGTGTATAAAGTATGAGATAGATATTTATAGTGACACCTACGTGAAGAAGCCTCTGATTCGGTCTCTGTTTCCATGGCTAAATTTCTTCCAGTCGGCCTAGAACTTTGTTCCGATTTTACTATAGTAGGACTTTGAGTTGAGCCAAATGCCTCGAATAAATCATCTGTTTGTGATTGTGAATTTGTGCTACTGCTCAAATTTTCCGTGTTTCGATCAGAACCCAAATTTTCCCTATTTCTGTGACCACTCAAATTTTCTAAATCCNAATCATCTGTTTGTGATTGTGAATTTGTGTTACTGCTCAAATTTTCCGTGTTTCGATCAGAACCCAAATTTTCCCTATTTCTGTGACCACTCAAATTTTCTAAATCCATATTATCCATTTTATTCTTGTAGGCACCTCCATTTTGTCGTTCAAAAGCTGTTTCTTCGTTCAAGTTCCTTCCATATCTCGTAAGCGCATCTTGGCGAAAAACAGTATAAGTTTTGATTGGCTGAGGAGCATAAGTCTAAAAGTACAGGGTGTTTCAGCGAATTAGCGAGCGTTGAGACGACGTTACGACTAGGTCAGAATTTGGAGCGGTTACTCCAGTATACACTCTACTACTACTGAAAAAATCTCATAAAAAAGAGTGAAAAATGGCGATTTTAGATCTATTTTTTCGGCCGCAGATACTTATGAAACAACCTAATAGTTTTTTGTGGCAAAAATGATACTTGTTGAACGACAGGTTTGTATTGAACTTCATAGGTTGGCATATATTGAACTGGTTTGTATCGTTGTGGGTAAACATGAATTGGTGGCATATCAATAACTACAGGATCTTGTGTGTATCGGTATGTTGGAGCAGTTTGGATTACATATTCGTGTGTTACTGAAATTGAAAATTTATGTGTAAATAACAGTAGCACCTCGCCGGGGTATGCACACGCCTTGAAAAAAAGGCTCACGTCTTGAAAAAAGGCGCATACCTTGAGAAAGGTATTTTATTTGGGGGAGGGTAACACATTTTTTGGGACTTTTTGGGTGACTCCTCTTACTCCTTGGCCTCCTCTTCATATATGGCTTCACTTCATTATTTGAGCCCTTATTATTGATGGGACGAAAAATTGAAATTCCCACCCTGTACCTGATGGTATTTGCACAGAATATGATGGTATTTGCACGGAAGAGGAACTATAAGTTGGTGCTTCTACTGTCCCAATCGGGATTGGAATATAACTTCGGCCACTTACATAACCACAATAACTACAGCCACTAGTGTCATACAAATAAGTGTAGCCATTTGTACAACAAGAAGTCCAGGTGATCAAGAAGGTGATAGCTACATAGCTTTTCATGATTTTTTAATTTGATTTTCTAAAAGTGTAATTTTACTACTTTTTACTTTGAAACTTTCAACTAGTCTTAGGATTAGTTTAAGGCTTAGGCTTAGTTTTAGGCTTAGTCTTAGGCTTATCCTTAGGCTTAGATTTAGGCTTAGTCTTAGTTTTAGGCTTATTCTTATGTTTAGGCTTAGTCTTAGGCTTAGCCTTAGGCTTAGTTTTAGGCTTATTCTTATGCTTAGGCTTAGCCTTAGCCTTAGTTTTAGGCTTATTCTTATGCTTAGGCTTAGCCTTAGGCTTAGTTTTAGGCTTATTCTTATGCTTAGGCTTATTCTTATGCTTAGGCTTAGTCTTAGGCTTAGTCTTAGGCTTATCCTTAGGTTTAGTCTTAGTCTTAGCCTTAGACTTAGCTTTAGACTTATCAAGAAGGTGATAGCTTAATAGCTTTTCAAAATTTTTTAAATTTTAACTTCTAAAAGTGTAATTTTACTACTTTCCTGAAACTTCAATTTAAAAAGTTTCAAGAAATAATTTATTGCGTGGGAACAAGTGATGTTTTTCTTAATTATGTCCAATCTCAAAATAATTATATCACAAGTTATAATATGATATCATACACTATTTAAAAAGTAAAAATCAAATCAAAAGATTCAGTTATTAACGTTTGTCACGACTACGAAAAATGTCGGCTACTTGGCGAGGTGGATAAGGAAACCGCCCGTTCGATCTGGCAAGTTAAGCAACGTTGGGCCGCAGACATACAAAAAAACTTTCCTTACAAAGAATGGAGCAAAAAATTTTTTCAAACCTGTGGGCCGAACGTTGCTTAATTTGCCAGATCGAACGGGCTGCTTCCATTCACTTTGCCAAGTAGCCGATATTTTTCGTAAAGCTAGCCATGAAAAACGCTATATATTGGCCGACAATGGAAGAATCTTGTGGGTAGTATGTTTGTGTTTATTTTTCTCCAAACTATCTTCGTTTTAATTGCTTTACACTTTGTGTATGCCCAAGAGTTGGTATTGTTTAGTTTTTATATGGGTTTTATATGGGTATCGATTAAACCGGTTTAACTTGAGCGTATAAGAAAATAATAATAACAGAAATTGATCTACGATCAAAAATAGGCATATGCAAAAATTTCATGAAAATCGGAAAAACTTTAATTTCGGGCCAGGATTCGACCTTTAAGGACCAGTCTACTTTTGGGGAAATGATGCCATGCGATAGAGCACAAAATGTCGAGCATTTTTTGTTTTTATGGCACTACTGGAAAATCTAACGGTTTAGCCTAAGCCTAGGCTTAGGCTAAGATTTAGCCTAGGTTAAAGCTGAGGCTAAGGCTTAGGCTTAAGGCTTAGGCTTAAGGCTTAGGCTTAAGGCTTAGGCTTAAGGCTTAGGCTTAGGCTTAAGGCTTAAGGCTTAGGCTTAAAGCTTAGGCTTAAAGCTTAGGCTTAAAGCTTAGGCTTAAAGCTTAGGCTTAAAGCTTAGGCTTAAAGCTTAGGCTTAAGGCTTAGGCTTAAGGCTTAGGCTTAAGGCTTATTACAAATATTTGCCATTTTTTATATGTTTTGTTATTTTGGTCTTTAATTTTTTGATCGAAACAAAGTTGTAAAAAATTTTCAAACGAGTTTATACATTGAAACGAAGAGCCTGTAGGACCAGTCTGGTAGGAAAAAGTTGTCATTGTTGTGCATATTCAGAAAGTTCATGAAAAATGGAGCATTTTTGATTTTACGGCATGTTCTGAAAAGTTGTAGTTGTTGAGAAAATTGCGTTTGAAGTTTCGTCTGTGTATTACAACGAAAACATGAATTGATTGAACCCAGATCTTCAAACTCGAAGTCTGTGATGCTATCCACTAGGCTATGCTTTTGGAACCTCTTCGTGAAATAGACTTTATTTTATATTCTTCTGAAACTTTTTGAGACTCGTGCTCTTTTAATGAGGAAGAAAGTTTCTTGCATAATCAAATCCAAAGTGTTATTAGAAATTTAAAGTCGAAACCAAATGAACCACTAACAAAAATACGAGCTCTAATTTTTTGTGACAAATAATGTGTCGACTCATTAACACTTCCGTTCGGTGCGAATTCTTCGAATCCCTCACATGATTCTGGAGGCATCCTTGTGCTAATTAACATTTGCCCAATAATTTCTTCATGGAAGCGAATTTTATTGTCGTAATAATTGACTCCCTGTGAAAATGTTTCATAGCTAATTTGTTTGTTTAAAAGAATGTGAGATGGAGTAGGGAAACTTACGTCAGATTGTTGCTTTACGATACTGACATAGTTGGTTCTGTGAATGAATTTCCCGGCTAGATCATATACTGTGCGTCACACATGCTTTCATTCCCTAAACTTTTGATTATATCTCAGACGAAAAAAGGATTTTTTGATGGGATTTTTTTAGCTATCAAGCTGATGGAAAGCTGAACAAATCCTGTAAAAAATTTTGAAGTTACATATTTTAGCATTTTTATTTTTTACTTTGAAGTTTTCAAATTGATTTTCTCCACCAAAAAGATACTAACAAAATTGCATTAAACGCTTACGTTAAAAGGTGGTAAGGGGCTAAAAAATTTTCCTTGAAGAGTACCCCCATGATTTTGGTGTCATTTTTCTTCTCTCACCGAGCCCTATCGATTGGTATAGACCATGACAGAATTGGACTTTAGGTGACGGAGATAGCACAAACAGACACACATAGCGCGTTTAATGTTTTAGGATATAAAAAAGGTTGCAAAGAAATATTCTTGTTCCGTTCATATCTCTGCCTTGAGCATTTTTTAATATGAAATGCTTTTCCAAGAAGGTCTAAGTTTGCAACTAAATTTGGATTTTTCTCATTTTCTTCAGATTTATCCCACTTAATTAATTTCACCCAGGGTATTTAGCAACTTAAATTATAAGTTTTCTTACTATTTATAAAGTGATTATATTACACAGGGTGTCCCACTAGGTTGAGACTATCATTGATTTGAGGGTGGTATTTCGTCGTCCAATCGGTTATTTTCGATACGGTTTTTTGTAGGAGAGAGAAAGACGATTCTGCTTCAGACCCTATAAAAATATTCAAAATTCGCGTTTTCTGATATGCGGGGGCTTAGGTTTGGGCTTAGGCTTGGGCTTAGGTTTGGGCTTAGGTTTGGGTTTAGGCTTAGGTCTACGAATTTTTCAGTTTGAAATTTTATATATATTTTTCTTCGTCTTTCCAATAAGGTAGAGAATTGAGTCGAACATAACCTGATAGCTTAGTGATGCCCCAACAACGTAAAAAACCGTATCAAAAAATCTTTTAACAGTGATGAGAAATAGAATTATCAAAATTGAGAAAAAAAATGATAAAGAATTTAAGGTTGTGGGACGAAGTGGCCTCAGTGGCGCAGTAGGTTGAGTGTTTGGCTGTTACCCGAAAGATCGCGAATTCGATACCCAGCTTCATCGCTTGGTTTTTGTCCAAAAATTGGTCTATAGTCCCAACCTACTGGAACACTCGAAGCTAGTATAGATTCATTTCCCGAATTCGTTGAGCCCAAAAGTACGAAAGAAGGAAAACTTCCTTGTGCGAAATACGTGATTTTTCAAAGAAGGTGTCAACCAGTAGACCTTTTTGGAGCTTCTTTCCTCCAGCAGCACGTAGACAATTATGTTTTGTGGCATGTCCATGTGTGATTGTGACCCTCCGGCTTCATATGATCTCCGCAGAAGTCGCATACTTGAAAGGCATGAAGAAGACCCATCGATTCTAGCCAGTCGTCGAATTCTTGGTTCGAAAGTCGCATCTTTTCATAGAGCTCTTGCAGTTTCTCGTCGATAGCATTCATGGTTGTTCTTGGTCTTGATTTCTCGAAGTTGATGCTCTTGATTGAGTTGTCGGAGTTTCAACGGTAAATGATTTGTCTAATCCTTGTTTTTTATAACTTTTCGAATATTAGCTAAGCATCCCTGCGTGGTCGTTTTGGTGGGAAAAATTGGTGCCATTTTAGATATAAAAAGTATATAAAACAAACTATATAAAGCAAACTATTTTTTTATATCTAAAATGGCGCCAATTTTTCCCGCCAAAACGACCACGCAGGGATACCTAGCTAATATTCGAAAAGCTATAAAAGGCAAGGATTAAATGAATCATTTACCGTTGGAAACTCCGTTTATCCATGCAATTCAATTACTGTATTTTATTGTTTTGTTTTTGAAATTAGACAAAAGTTTTTGCACCCGACCGGGATTCGAACCCGGACCTTCTGGCTACCGTCCAAGTGCACCACCATTGTACTACCGAAACCTCCAACTGATGCCCGTTTTTTTTGGTGAATGCTTGGCGGTGTATTTTGTTTTGTTTTGTTTTTGTTATTTATTGTTTTGTGTTATGAGAATCAAACACGGAAATAACCAACAATTCGCCACAAATACGAGACAAAAAATGATTTGAAGAAGATATTTTTAAACCAGTCGATTTCACATCACGCTCACTTGGATCCACATTTGCAACTAGCTTCAAAACTTCCTTTTCATTTTTGCACGATTTGCTTTTTTCTTCAGAGAAATTGTCAGCAAAATTTTCACGTGCTCTGCACCTTCATTAAATATAGCTGATTACAGCTTTTTATGGAAATTGTGTGTTCTTGAATTTCCTCTGAACTTTATTTCAGGACCATCTTTTCATCTCTTTTTTAAAAGATATTTTTATCCTTTGCGATCTTTCTTCTCTTTCTTTTTCAATAGTATGATGTGAAAAGATAAAAAATGAATTATGAATGAATGGCCAAATATAGGTAAGAATCACTATTTAGAGCTTCATTATTGCCTCTTTGCAGCCTCCTACGAGCTCATAAAGATTATATATACTTAGATTTAAGGTATTCTAGTGAGGTTGCGTTTTATCTGACATTTTATTCTCTTATACATTTTTTGTAACATCAACCTAGTTACAAAAAATGGAATCAAAAGCTGTTAGAGTTTTTGGAGCTACTAGGGGAGCCGCCCACGTGAAAAAATATGGAACTTCTTCCTCCTGGGGAGAAGCAATCAAAAAAGTATCAGTTTTTGGAATCTTGTTGAAGAAAATTTTATGGAAAAATTTCCTCTAGGGATAATTTGCTACGAGGAATACACATTGGCAATGTTATTTTGCAGTTATAAATTCATCATCTCCCGGGGGGGGGGGATCAGTTTTTAGATAGGCTTAACCTTAGGCTTAAGCCTAAGCCCAAGTTTAGGCCTAAGACTAGGGTTAAGCCTAAGCTTAAGCCTAGGCTTAGGTTTAAGCCTAAGCCCAAGCCTAAGCTTAGGCTTAGGCTTAGGCTTAGGTTTAAGCCTAAGCCCAAGCCTAGGCTTAGCCTTTAGAGGATATTTTTCCATAAAATTTTCTTCAAAAAAGTATCAGTTTTTGGAATAATATTGATTGCGTCTCTCTCAGGGGAAGAGCTCCAAAAGTTTTTTTGAAAATGTCCTCTCTAGGGGGTAAAAATATGCGGGGAATTTGAATTTGACATTTTCAAAGCGAAAAAACGCTTCCCTGATCCAGGGAAGGCCTGTGCATTGAAGCGAAAAGTCGTAAAAATGCAATTTTTGTGGTTTTTCGCTTCAATATATAGATCTTCCCTGAATAAGGGAAGTGTTTTTTCGTTTCGAAAATGTCAAATTCGGATTCTCCGCATGTTTTTACACGATGGTGATATTATTTTTTCATGAAAATTTTTGTAAAAAATAGAAAAATCAATTTTTTTTACCTATTTTTACTTAAATCACGATGTTTTTCAAAAATTGATTTTTTTATTTTTTACAAAAATTTTCATGAAAAGATAATATCACCATCGTGTTTTTCGCATAAAATTACCTCTAGGCAAAGATTTTCATCAATTTTGGACGATGCAAAAAGATTTGGTTCCGAGTGGGGATTGAACCCGGAACTTCAAACTCGAAGTCTGTGATGCTATCCACTAGGCTATGCTTTTGGAATCTGTTTTCACCTCTTCGTGAAACAGACTACAGATAACTAGCATCCCTGTCATTTGCCAAATCTCAAATTTGTTTTTAATTATTTATTATGCAAATAATTATTAGCACACACTTGTATTATACATCCGTCATAAGTATTTGTATAGGCTTTACGGCAAATGACCGCCCCCGACTACTACCCACATTTTTAAGTGCACAGTTGTGATTTCGTGAGAACGGTATCTTAGCATTTGAGTTGGCTTTTTGAAATTCTCACACGAATTCGTTCGGGATATTAATTATGTTATTGAAAAAAGTTTAAGAAAAATTTGTCATGCTAACCTTTTTTTCCTACTAACACGCTTTATTACTTTTGCTGGTCTTACACGTCGACTAGCTTGTGTCGTTGTCAATCTAGTTGAGGTTCGACATCATAACTGGCAACACCTACTTAAAGGTCAGATAAAAGTACTAATAATTTGTTTAGTTGGCTTGGGCTTAGGCTTAGGCTTAAAGAACTAGTCCAGTCAGATAAAAGTACCAATAATTTGCTTAGTTATCGTGGGCTTAGGCTTGGGCTTAAAGAATCAGTCTGAACTGGTCTTTAAGCCCAAGCGAACTAAGCAAATTATTGGTACTTTTATCTGACTGGACTAGTCCTTTAAGCCTAAGCTCAAGCCTAAGCCCAAGCGAGCTAAGCAAATTATTGATAATTTTATCTGACTGGACTGGTCCTTTAAACTCGTGCCGAAGTTCATATTATAGTACAGAGTGGGCCAAAAAAAATCGGTTTTTTGCAATTTTTGTATCCTTGTTCATAAGGATTTTCTTTATAATAGAAATCTTTTCACAAAAAGTGATGTTCTACAAAGTTGTCCGTCATGATCTCAGGAACAACTTTGTAGAACATCACTTTTTGTGTAAAAAATTTCTGTTATGAAGAAAATCCTTATGAATCGGGACCCAAAAAGTCCTTTTTTTGGCCCACCCCTTTTCGCGTATGATATATACTTGGGAAAATTTTTCGCGTATGATATATTTGGAAGAAGTTGTTGAACATTTTATATATAAAAGATTAGGTTTAGGAAAAGTAATAGATTTATAATGTCCTTCTACAGATCCCTCTACTTGACGTTATTCTCAATTTTTATTTCTCTTCTATTGTGCCTGGCGCAGAGTCCTTTAGGTAAGTGATAAAAGTAACCATCACACCAACATGTTTCCATCAACATCGAAGCGTTTGCAAAACACCTGATCAAAATTTGTATTAGCTTCAACTAACACAAATTTTGATGAAGTTGGCTTTGTATTTTAAAGGAGAAATGAAATTCAGGACGTCAATTTTTGACAAAAATCAATTTTTTAACCCCCTAAATGAATTTTCCGGACAAGTGATGTTCTACAAAGTTGTTCCTCGTAAAATTCTGAACAACTTTGTAGAACATCACTTTTTCCAAAAAAAATTCATTTAGGCTATTTGAGTAAAAAAAAATTTTTTGAACAAAATTCATGCTAAGTTATAAGCAAAATTAAAAATCGCAATTCTTATCGTGAATTTGGCTCAGTGGTAGTGCTCGAGATTCGAGTCTAAGAGTCTCGGGTTCGAATCCCACCTGAGTCGATTTAATTTTGCCTGCGAAAAAAAGCTAGGTGCACCCAGGAGGGATACGAAGTCCGCGAGATTTTGGCCCGCAGATTTCACCCCCTGCCTATACCACCATCCAATTTTTGTTTACTACAATAATAAATTTTTTAGAGCGCCAAGTATCCCCATACCGCAACTATAAACTAGCCGACCGAATGGCTGCTCAACACCATTATGCACGATTACTGAAAAAATCTTCTTCCGACGTGGCCAACCCTCAATGGTAATTTGATCAAATAGAAAATGGGGAATTTTATAGAAAATTTTTAGGGAAGATCTTGGCTGGGCATGGGGTAAACGTTCTGCACCAGAACAAGCTGATAATTTCGCGGAATCCAAGAGAAACCCTACCGACTGGCATGATTTGGGCTGGACTTGGGGCAGAAGAAAGTAGAAGAAGAATTAAAAAAATGTTGATATATCTATTCCTTGCATTCCTGAATTATTGTTGTACCATTTTTGCTTGAATTTGTATAGAAATTTAAAAATGATATTATTAGTTAAAGGAGATCAAAATTTAGTGTGTTTGCAACAGTATTTATATATAAAAGACAATTCAACGCTTTTGGGAGCAACTACACACAATAGAGGGTGGGGGCCACTTACATGAAAAAAAAGTTCTTGGCAACTATTTTCCTTAAAGGGGTGACAATCATGCCTAATCGAAGAAAAAATTTTTTGCCAAAACAGCCTATATAGGGGTAAAATCATGCAAAAAATTGATTGCGCGCATTCCCGAAGCGTGAAAATGCTTCCTTGACCCTAATTCAGGGAAAATATCACAAAAGCACTAGTACTTGGTTTGAAAAGGTGTTTCTCCATCAGCAAGCATCTATGGTGCAGTGACAAAGCAGAGATTTAGTTGTCACGAGTTCGAATCCCGCTTGGGGCCAAATTTTTTGCACAAAGTAAAATTTTTTGATTTTTACTTTATACAAAAAAGTTTGGCTCCAACCCGCGACCTCGTGACATCCGCTGCTTTGTCACTGCACTATGGAGGCTTGTTGATGGAGAAACGTCTTTTCAAACCAAGTACTAGTGCTTTTTGGTCGAAAAAATCTATATTTTCCTTGAATCAGGATCAAGGAAGCATTTTCACGTGATGGGGATGTGCGCAATCGATTTTTCACCATATTTTTACCCCTAGAAGGTCATTTTTCAAAAAAAAATTTTTTGGAGAAAGGGCCCTAATTTGCACTCCCCCTTTAAATTTCTTCTCATCGATAAAAGAACCGTTGTTCTAATGCTTTCTTCATACATTGTTCGCCTTTGGATTTTTTCTGTTATTTTAAGCTATTCTGAGCAACATTCAAAAAAATTTTTTGAAAAAAACTTGTCCATGCTTTTTTCCGCATGGCAAAATCAAATCGACTCAGGTGGGATTCGAACCCGAGACCCTTAGACTCGAATTTTGGAGCACTACCACTGAGCCAAGTTCATGCTAAAAATCGTGATTTTTAATTTTGCTTATAATTTAACATGAATTTTTTTAACAACTTTTTTTTCAAAAAATTTTTTTGAATGTTGCTCAGAATAGCTTCAAATAATAGAATATATCGAAAATTTGAAGGAATATTCCCGTGTTAAATTTTACAGGAGCGGTGGAATTCATAACAGGGTCTCGGACGTCAATTTTTGGCAAAAATCAATTTGTTAACATCCTAAATGAATTTTAAAAAATGAATTCGTTGGATTTTTTCACCATTGAAATGATAGCTACCAACGACTGTAGCTCTCATTCCAAAAGGATTGTCTAAGGTTCCAGCTATTTCGTAAATCACATCAATCATGGCTCTGTTTAGCTCCTTCCAATTTTTCTGGATTTCCTCACAGATTTTCTCAATGTTTTGCACACCAACTCTATAACATTTCGATTATCCTTGGATCAACATATTCTCAAATCTTAAACCAAACTTCTGACGGCAAATTCGCAAGATTTTCAAAAAAAGTTTCTGGATATGACCCCTCTAGGGGTAAAACTATGCGGGGAATCCGAATTTGACATTTTCAAAGCGAAAAAATGCTTCTCTGATCCAGAGAAGACATGTGTATTGACGCGAAAATGCGAAGTTTTTAATTTGGAGATTGAGCTTTCGTCAGTTTTGATCATAAATTTTAAAACCCAATACCAAATGAGGATTTGAATTGAGGTCATAAATAAAACGAGCTTCGTGACTAATGATTATATTTCCCATCATATCATTACATTCGCAGCGATAATCGATCGTATCAGGCTCGAAATTACGGTCTTTTGGAAATTCGCTTCAATATACAGGTCTTCTCAGAATCAGGGAAGCGTTTTTCGCTTCGAAATCGAATTTTTTTTCTCAAAAATCGAATTTTTGTTCAAATATCGAATTTTTATTCAAAAATCTAGGAAAACCCCTAGATATTCGGCTTTCAGGCGAAAATTCACATTTTAGTTCATTTTCGCGTTAATACACCCCCTATTTTCCCTGAATTAGGGTAATGAAGCGTCTTCACGCTTCAGGAATGCGCGATTCCCCGCCTAGAAAAATCTCTACATAGTCGCTAGTGATCGACTATCACTATGATAACAGTGATAACGATTTTTATGATAACATTATCACATGATAACGTTATCAAATGATGTGATAACGATATCACCATACATGGGCAGCGCCCCAGGTGGAATTTTCAAAAAAAACCCACAATCCTCATTTGGTCCCCAAATGAGGTCGAAAAGTTGGGGTCGAAAAGTTGGACAAAAAAAGATTGACAAATTGAAAAAATATTCTTTTTTCCAAAAATAAATATGCTGCTCCAAGCAACCTACTTTCCAACTATTAATCTTCAATTTGTCGGCCTTCCGACCCACATTCTACGTCCCCTCCCCACAACCCCCTCCCCCCAACCCTGACCCACAATCTCCCAGATGAAAAACTTGGGTTCTGCCCATGTATGCCTCCTGGGATTTTTTTTGGTCGAAAAACACGATTCCGGTGGTCAAAATTTGTTTAAACATTTTCTTTCTACAAACCTTCAGAATTTGAATAGGTTGAAACACATGTGGGAGAGGGTGGTTGTACAGGGTGACCCATTGAAGTTCATTAATTTGAAAAATTCAGATGGGATTTGAACCCTGACCTTCTAGGTCTAGAAGTCGACGCACTAGAGTCTTTTCCAACCACAATCCTAAAAAAGTTCCCCGACCCCTGTAAAGAGCGATCCCATCCGATCTGGCAAGTTAAGCAACTTGGGCCCGCAATTTCGATCCCGCTAGGAGCCAATTCTTTTTGCAGTGTCCAAAAACGGATAAAAATTTTTGCCTAGACGTAATTTTATGCGGGGAATCGATTGCGGGCATTCCCGAAGCGTAAAAACGCTTCCCTGATTCAGGGACGAGATGGGTATATTGAAGCGAAAATGAACTAAAATTCGAATTTTCACGAGAAAACCGGCTGTCTAGGGGTTTTCCTATGCGAGGAATCGATTACGCGCATTTTCAAGGTATGGAAAAATTTACCCGACCCTGATTTAGGGTCGGGTGGGTATATTGAAGCGAAAATGAACTAAAATTCGAATTTTCACCGGAAAACCAGCATTTTTTCATGCCATTGAAGTCTGCATTTTATTTTTCATATTTTCTAGGGGTATTTTTCATTGAGAAACATGATTTTGACGTTATTTTTCAATTTTGATCCGTTAAAACCTCAAATTCGTATCAAAGGCATTCCTGCGTGGTCGTTCCTCGATCAGGGAGTGGTCAAAATTGAAAAATAACGTGTTCAGCGCTTAGAAAACCCCTAGAAAAGTGTCCTGATTTGTGAAAATTGGCTTATCCTGTGTCGAGATCGAAAAATCGCTTTTTAGGCATCTCTGCGTGGTTGTTTTTTGATCAGGGAGTGATCAAAATTGAAAAATAACGTCAAAATCGTGTTTCTCAATGAAAAATACCCCTAGAAAGTATGAAACATAAAATGCAGATACAGACTTCAATGGCATGAAAAAATGCTGGTTTTCCGGTGAAAATTCGAATTTTAATTCATTTTCGCTTCAATATACTCACCTCGTCCCTGAATCAGGGAAGTGTTTTTACACTTCGAGAATGCGCGCAACCGATTCCCCGCATAAAATTACGTCTAGGCAAAAATTTTTATCCGTTTTTGTACACTGCAAAAAGAATTGGCTCCTAGCGGGATCGAACCTTCGGGCTCAATTTTCTTAACTTGTCAGATCGGATGGGATCGCTCTTTACAGGGGTCGGGGAACTTTTTTAGGATTGTGGCTGGAAACAGACTCTATCATTGCGTCATGGAGGCGTTCAGCTTATTTTACTTTTTGAATTTGTATACGCCAAAAACAGAAAAATAATTTTTTATAAATGATGTCTGCCATCATTCTATTGTAAACAGGATTAGGATAATTTAATCATATTATTACTTGTTAATCTCGAAACTTTTTTGATGTTATAATACAGGGTGTATCGAAAAAAAACCGGAATTTGGGTGATTTTTTTGTGTTTTTTCGACCCGAAAATTTTTTTCAAAAATGACCTTATTAGGGCTAATTTTATGCGAGAAATCGATTGCGCGCATTTCCGACGCTTGAAAAACTTCCCTTGATCCTGATTCAGGAAAATAGATGTGCTTATTGAAGCGAAAATCGAAAATTTTTAGATTTTCTGCCTCAACATGATCTTTCTGGGGGTAATTTTATGCGAGAAATCGATTGCGCGCATTTCCAACGCTTGACAACGCTGGTGTATTATAGCAAAATTGTCATACAAAGCTTATTTGATGACCAATTTTTCTATAATACACCAATTTTTCTTTTTTATTCAGAATCAAGGAAGCGTTTTCAAGCTTCGGAAATGCGCACAATCGATTCCTCGCATAAAATTACCCCTAATAAGATCATTTTTGGAAACAAATTTTCGGGTTGAAACAACACGAAAAAATCGCCCAAATTCTGGTTTTTTATGCATCTGTAATAGAACACTAAATTTTTTCGATTTTTTCAATGTTTGACGATTTTTTCGATTTCTTCAATTTTTGACGATTTTTTTCGATTTTTCGGGTCGAAAAAACATGAAAAAATCGCCCAAATTCCGGTTTTTTTATACACCCTGTAATAGAAAATTTGCATTAAAATGATTGTTGTTTAGTGCAAATTTATTCATGTCGTGCAAGAAATTCTCTCCTATTAATGGCAGCAATCGCTTCCCGAATGCGAACGTTCCATAAAAATGGACGAGTCTCGCTAAATAGAAAGAAAAGCTTTTCGAACCAAAAAGGCATGGTCGGTGTCTGTTATGTTTTTTTCGTTTCGACAGCCGTCCAAATGAGCCTGAAAATGGACGTCGGCCTTGGCGAGTCGCCTCTTCATTTCCTCGATTTTACGCGTGCGCCGCTTTCGTCAATACGAGAAGCAAGCCATCGCCGATGACGTTTTCTGATGCCATTCTCGGCGATGGCAGTTGCCAGTTTTTCTTTCATTTCTCTGTGGTAACACGCATTGCATATTAACTTTCGTTTCTTTGCTTGGATAATTGTATGCAATCTCTCTCGTGTGTTTCCTTTGGGTGCATGCTAAATTTGCGCGTTTGCCTGAAGGCTTTTTAGTTGAATGTGTAAAAGTCCCTTAATTGTCAATGGATCCATGTTTCAAAAATTATTTTGGTACTCTTAAAGGAGAGGGACCCAAAATGACGTGAATTTTTTTCTAGAAATGATCCCTACAAGAGTAATCTGATGCAGGGAATCGATTGCGCGTATTCCTGCAGCGTGAAAATGCTTTCCTGACCCTGATTCAGGGAAGAGGGATGTGTGTATTGAAACGAAAATGAACAAAATTTTGCGAGAACACAAGTTTTTTAGGAGTTTTTTTAGGTGGTGAATCCTTTCGCGTATTCCCACAACGTGAAAATGCTTTCCTGACCCTGATTCAGAGAAGGGGATGTGTGTATTGAAACGAAAAGGAACAAAATTTCGAAATTGCGTAGGAAAACAGGTTTTCTGGGAGTTTTTCTAGGTGGGGAATCGATTGCGCGCATTCCCGCAACGTGAAAATGCCAGTCTTCCAGACTACTAGCTTGTTAGCCTACTAGCTAATTAGCCTATTAGCTTGCGAGCCTTCAAGTCTACTAGAAAGGCTGGCAAGCTCATTTTCGTTTCAATACACATATACCCTTTCCCTGAATCAGTGTCAGGAAAGCATGTTCGCTCAGTCGATCTTCCACAAAAATTGCCCCTAAAGGAATTATTTAAAAAATTGTTTTTACTTCACCAGTGCTCCGTTATTTTGAGTCCCTCTCCTTTAAGAGCACCATTCTTTTTTATAACATTTTTGTTTATACACAGAGGTTTTTTGTTTTTCGCGAACTGACTCTTATATTACAGTGGCTAAAAAAAGTGGATTTTTGCGATTTTTCGACTAAATTTTCGCCAAAAAATTTTATAACCCTATAGGGGGTTTTTCTATGCGAGGAATCGATTGCGCGCATTGAAAAATCTTTAAAATGCTTCCCCCTGACCCCAAAAAACTATAACAAATTGCAAAAATCCGGTTTTTTGGGCTGATTTGGGGTCAAGGGGAAGCGTTTTCAAGATTTTTCAATGCTCTCAATCGATTCATCGCATAGAAAAACCCCCTATAAAAATTTTTTGGCGAAAATTTGGTCGAAAATCGCAAAAATCCATTTTTTCATCCACCCTGTATTTTTTAGTTAGATATTATTCCTTGTTAGTATATATATGATGCCAGGAGAAGATGTGATCCCAGAAGATTTTCGCGATTCTTCTATTACATTCGATGATCTAATGCATTGTCCAAAAAGCAACTCCCCATCAACATCCACATCTGTACCACCAGTCCATTCAGATGGTATGAATTATAAATTAAATGAAAAACTTCGAAAATTGTATTCAAGTCCCTAAAAAATAGGCATTCCTTTTTTTCAATAAATGAATTTAGATGATTCAATTTGTGCAGAACTTGATCGCTGGGTGTCTTCTTCAGTTGATGAATCTGCATCACAGGCCAAGTAAAAAAATTAAGAAATTATTGACTAGTCAGTAGTGGCCAGAATTTTTTTCGATTTTCGCGTCAATACACCGAGTTCATTCCCTGAATCAGGGCCAAGATAATTTTTATGTTTAGAAAATGTGCGCAATCGATCCCCTGCATAAAATTACCCCCCAGATGCATGCTTTCAGGGTGAAAATAAAAAATTTTTCGATTTTCGCGTCAATACATCGAATCCACTCCCTGAATCAGGGTCAAGAAAGTGTTTTCAAGTTTCGAGAATGCGCGCAATCGATTCCCCGCGTAAATTTACCCCCAATAAGTCATTTTAAGGCAAAACATCTAAAAATTTTCGATTTTCGCTTCAATACACCCTCCGATTCCATGATTCAGGGTCAGGAGTTTCGGGTCGAAAAAAATGAAAAAATAGCCGAAATTCCTATTTTTTTATACACCATGTATATCCTACTGGCCAGAAGTCACCATTTGACACAATAACTAAAATATCCTTTAAAGTGACCGCGTAAAAGAACTTGAAGAAGAGCAACAGCGATTAAGCGACTCCATCATGACTCTAAGTACCCATTTTGCACATATTCAATTCCGAATTCAACAAATCAGCAATGCTCCAGCTGAAAATCGAGAGGTTTTTTTCTATTTTTAAAGGGGTCAGGTTCAAACCATGGCCAGGTAGAAATTTTAAAAAAGACATTTCTAGGGTCTTTTTTTATGCGAAACATAGATTGGAATAGGTTCTGAAGCGTGAAAATGCTTCCTTGATCCTGATTCAGGGAATGGAGGTCGTGTGTTGAAGCGAAAATCGAAAATTTTGGATTTTTAAACAAAAAAAAGACCCCTCCGAGATAATTTTATGCGAGGAATCGATTGCGAATAATTTTGGATTATGAATACGTTTTCTGGATCATGAATACACCGAATTCTTCTCTGAATCAAGGTCAAGGAAACGTATTCATGATCCAGAATTATTCGCAATCGATTCCTCGCATAAAATTACCTCTGAGAGGTCTTTTTGTTTAAAAATCCAAATTTCTCGATTTTCGCTTCAATACACGACCTCCATTCCCTGAATCAGGGTCAAGGAAGCATTTTCACGCTTCAGAGCCTATTCCAATCGATTTTTCGCATAAAATTTACCCTAGAAATGTCATTTTTAAAATTTTTAAAAATTCCTACCTAGCCATGGTTTGGACTCCTCCTTTAAAGGGGGGGCTCCATTTATTGCCAGATCTCGAAGAAAATTTTTTCTTCACAACCCATGTCAAAATAGTGATATTTTGAATGATTATAGCCCCATAATACCCAAACCGATCTGGCAGGACGTTGAAAAATTTGTTTTTGTCTTCTGCGGTTGGAAAAAAGGGTATTTGGTGAAAACATGTAACATGTTTTTGAAAACATGTAACAGGTTTTTGAAAACATGTAACATGTTTTCATTTTTTGTCGAAACTTGCTACATATGATAGCTCATTTTGTAGATCTTGGCCTAAACAACAACTTTTGTGATGGTGTGTAGCAAGTTGTTTTGAAATTTTTTTAGAAAAATCGAAATATGTAACAAGATTTTGAGACATGTTACATGTTTTTATGACGCAAAACATGTAACATGTTTCAAAATCTTGCTAAATATTTCGATTTTTCTAAAAAAATTTCAAAACAACTTGCTATACACCATCACAAAAGTTGTTATTTAGGCCAAGATCTACAAAATAAGCTGCTAAGTGTAGCAAGTTTCGACAAAAAGTGAAAACATGTTACATGTTTTGCGTCATAAAAACATGTTACATGTTTCAAAATCTTGTTACATATTTCGATTTTTCTAAAAAAAATTTCAAAAAAACTTGCTACACACCATCACAAAAGTTGTTGTTTAGGCTAAGATCTACAAAATGAGCTATCATATGTAGCAAGTTTCGACAAAAAATGAAAACATGTTACATGTTTTCAAAAACCTGTTACATGTTTTCAAAAACATGTTACATGTTTTCACCAAATACCCTTTTTTCCAACCGCAGAAGACAAAAACAAATTTTTCAACGTCCTGCCAGATCGGTTTGGGTATTATGGGGCTATAATCATTCAAAATATCACTATTTTGACATGGGTTGTGAAGAAAAAATTTTCTTCGAGATCTGGCAATAAATGGAGCCCCCCCTTTAA
>OZJO01001137.1:10421-33683 GCA_900406225.1 Acrobeloides nanus | reverse complement strand
CTAAATTTTAATGTAATACCCCCCCCCGACCCACGCACGCACGGACTCAAAATTGAGGGGTGGTCCATAAAAATTGGGTGTCAGAAGACTACCTCAAGCTAAAAAAAGGTCCTTTTTTTGGTGGAAGTGGTGGGGGACCACCGCATCGGGGGTCCCCTCCCCCCCCCCATCTTGCCGACCTATGATGAAAATGGTTGATTTTTATACTTGGGAGGCCGTAGCCCAGCTAGTCTATGTGGGGGCACTAGCTAGTGGAGTGAATTGGAAAGAGAAAAAGTTGAAGTAGTGAAGAAATTATTTAAAGAAAATATTATATGATGAAAAAGATACAAAATGGCATTGATACTAAAAATCTATGCAATTTTTCAAATCGGCGCAGTATTTCAGTAAGAAGTTTGAGAGAATGGCACAATCAGGCATATCGCAGCCAATGGTCTGGTGCTGGATCGGGTCTCCTAAAATTTACTTTGGTCCTCTTACATTTTTCTTAGAAAATTTTACAAAATTTTAGGCAAAAACAAAAGGGGAATCATGGTGATTTTTCGAGTTTTTAAAAAATTGCAAAAATTTGGTCTATTTTGATATAAAAAGGGGCATTTTTGTGAAAAAATGGAATTTTGATGAAAAATTATAATAGGGGACCATTAGGATTTTTAATAGAACATCCTGGCCGCTCCATTATGACCCCTCCCCGACATTTTCGTAGAGATTCGATACAACTTTCAACAACGTCTTATTTATTGATTAACCCAACAGTACCAACCACAACAACTCCTCTTTCTTCCAAATGTTGTTTTTTGCCCATCCAAGGCAGTCCTACGCCTCCTCATGGAATGCTCGAAGAACTTTATTCTCTGTAGCGTAGCTTAATAAAAGCTCCTTAATCAGCTCACTGATCATTAATTAAAGAACAAAAGATTCTCAAAAAACAAAAATCATTCGAAAATAAAAATAAAAATCATCCGAAAATTTTTGTTGATAAATGGCTTAATTTGAAAGAATCAAGTGATCTATACCAAACAAAGATCTTGCAAAAAGGAAATTTTAGGGATTATGTCCTACAACGTCCAAATTGATAACGACTCAAAATTATCACAAAGCCTAATATTTTCCTCCTACACAAGTCTGTGGGGTCTTAATAGTCCACAAAGATCGTTATAAAAGTTGTTTTATGGTCACTATATAAGCACTTATTGAAAATCTTTAGCTACAATAGTTATTTCCTTAACATGAAGCTGTTGTTTGTTTGTGTCCTACTTCAATTTTTGTCGTTCAATTTGGGTCGAGAAGATAAGACCAATCTTGTTAATGGAGGTTGTCCAAAGGGTGCATTTCCAGGCTATCAACCAGGTCAATGTTTCAAGATTTCTAAGGTGTTTTTGAGCTTTTCATTAGCTCAAGTAGAATGTCAAAAATTTGAAGGAAATTTGGCATCTGTTCATGATGATTTGACAAATAAATTAATAGCAGGTATGTAAAAAAGTTGGGGAAAGTGTAGCGGGGGAAGGTTGTGAATTGCTCTGACATCCTTTCCCCTCAAGTAGACAGTTTTTGAGAGACCCCTTTTATATGGATGTGGTCTTCTTTAACAACTTTTTTAAATCTGTCAATTAAAATTTATCCAGGAGAGATCGAACCCCTGACCATTTGAGTTCAAGGTGGGAGACTTGCCACTTCACCATGAATGGTGAACTTTTTCTTTTCGTAAAAAGCATTGTACATAAGTTTTTTAGAGCAGGCTTCAAAACTTGCATTTATAATCAATAACCCAGTCTGGCTTGGTGGCCAAAAGAACTATCAAAATCAATGGCAATGGACAGATGGGTCAAACTTTTCCTATACTAACTGGGGCTTCTGTAAGTATTTGACTTAAATGAAACCCCTGTCTCTAAAACCCATACTGGTAGGGGAATTATTAGCTCTCTGATAAACTTTATCGGGTAAGCCAGTGAAAATGCGATCAGCGACTTTGGGGAAAATGGCATAAGGTTTTTCTGTGTATTAAAACGAAAATTTGAGAGATCACCTCGGAAAAATTGCTATTTTTGCGAGAGTAATGGACCTTTAAATTTTAGTTCAGCCCAATATCTTTTTCGGCAATGACTGCCTTTTGGAATCCATCGTAACCGGACAATGGTTTAATGACAACTGTTGGAGGCTGGCTCCTTTTGTTTGCGAATTCGATATTACTGTTCCGGAATCAACCACAGTAAAAATTGCTGCTACTACGGCACAAGTTACTGAAAGTGCTCAAACGGAGACTAAACGGCTTGAAACTACACCTGGCCATTTGATTACGACTTCAAAAAGTCCGGAAACTTCAAGAGTGCCAGAAACTTCAAGAGTGCCAGAAACTACTCTCACTAGCACTCAATCGAGTTCCATCCCTTTAAGGACTACTAGAATAGTACATAGTACAGAAAGGCCTACAATTTCATCGACCCCTGCATGTTCAAATGTTACAACTACAGCTCCAGCTTATCAACTTCCTTGTTTGGATGGGTGGGCTCATTACAGTAAAACTCAATCTTGTTACTATGTAAATCAAAAGTGTTTAAAAATGTTGCTATTCAAAATTTTAGATATATGCCTATCAAAAGTTTATTGATGGAGAATCTTATTGTCAAGCGTTCCACATTGACTCTCATCTGGCTTCAATCCATAGTATGGAAGAAGATGGGTTTATTTTGAGTAAGTCTTATATTAGGTTGACAAGTCATAAGTAGATTTGGCAGATCTCTTTTATATGTTCTTGTAGTTCAGTGCTAGAGCACTGGGCCAGTATGACAAAGATCGTGGGTTCGAGTCCTTCATCGATAACGTAGATTGGTAAGGATCGACCGTAAGAGTAAGGAATAACCTAATGCCGCATTGCAGAGCCTTGAAATATTTTTCCTGATTCAGGGACGAGGTGAATGTATTGAAGCGAAAAGAACTAAAATTCGTATTTTTGCCGGAGAACCGGTTGTCTACGGGGTTTTCATTTTCTCATTTTTAGGTCTTCGCCTTTCCGGTGATGCCCCTGTCTTTTGGATAGGTCTATACGCTCCGGCAAGTCATTCGAAGTTTATATGGACAGATGGCTCACCAGTGGACTTTACCTTTTTTGCTCAAGGCAAACCCGATAACAACACTAATGCTAATTGTGTTGGGCTCGTCAAAGACTTAAGCTATCGGTGGAGCAATCGTGATTGTAACTCCGCCGGTTTAACTGTGTGTAAAATGCCTGCTTTTGTCAAAGTCTAATTTTTTCAAATCGTATATTTGTTTGTATAAACTGCCATTTATAAAATAAATTTCATCTTTTTTATAAACTGGAACTGATAATGAACATACCCCAACTTGAACTCTTGAAATACAATACAAACAAAATTTTGTAAGGGTTGATAACATTGTAAAGTTGCAAAAAATTGATTATATGCGAATCTTTTGTCAGTTGTTGCGCCGTGGACGTGTGTATTTTTGGGTAAATCGTGCGGGCCGATAGTTTGAAAGTCGTTAAAATTGTTCATTTTATCAAAGTTTATCCAGTAGTAAAGTAGTGGTTTNTTGGGTAAATCGTGCGGGCCGATAGTTTGAAAGTCGTTAAAATTGTTCATTTTATCAAAGTTTATCCAGTAGTAAAGTAGTGGATTTGTTACATTTATTAAAAAATTTTGCTAGAATTTTTAGGAAGTTTATCGAGATCTTTTGAGAACAAATCTACTATCCTACTGGAAGAGAAATCTTGCTCGATTTGACGAATTCTATTGTCTTGTTAGACAACGACCCCAAGTATGCGTCGAAGCTATTGAAGCTCTGGTTCCGCCACCCAAGAGTCAATATCCCGATTATGAAATGGCCGAGTCAAAGCGCCGATCTCAACCCAATAGAGCATTTATGGGATATATTAAAAAGGATAGTCAGTCGAAGGAATATCTGCAACAAGAATAAGCTTTTCCAAGCTCTTCAAGAAGAATGGAACCGTATTCCAGTGGATACCCTCAAAGGGCTTATTGAGTCGATACCTCGTCGAATGAAGGCCGTTATCAAGGCAAAAGGATACCCAACTAAATATTAAGTGTTTTTCTTGTGTTTCTGTTGTTTATTTATTGTTTTATTGGCATAAAGATATCAAAAAAGATTAAATTGCATTTTTTCATTAGAGGAAAAAACTTTTTCCGCTACTATAGATATGGGGCCAGTCTTTGCCTCAGACAGCAGCTGCTGCGTGGATCAAACAGCTGCTGCGCGCTACGGAAGCTGCTGTTTGGTCCACGGAGCAGCTGATTGGACCACGCAGTAGCTGCACCGCAGCGCGTAGCAGCTGTTTAGTCCACACAGCAGCTGCGTGCAGCGCACAGCAGCTGCTGAGGCAAGGACTGGCCCATGATCAGTGATCATTGCTGCTTCATGCCTATTTTGAGCATTTAGCAGGAATGCTCCGCCCACTGTATGCCAACATTATATTTCACTATTTGTATTACCTTGGAAGACTGTATATAAGCGTTTGACATTGTTGTATTGTTGCCATTCCATCAGTAATAAAAGCTCATATTCCAAGCTGTTCACACTTTCTCGACAGACGTCAACGTCTCCAGTTGTAAAATGGAAGAATACAGAGCAGTCAATGACAAATCCGATCCATCTCCATATACTAGCAAGACATGGAAATTTAATTATTAATGTAAAAAATTATTCAATGCATATTTTATAGCCTAGTTTGAAAAATTTAGCAAAAAAAGAGAATAAAATCAATTAAAAAAATTTCAACTTTTCTACGTGTATAATTTTTATTTTACATATTATGTCTTTACTTCATTGCTTCTTATTCTTCTCCTTCTACTCCTTCATCTTCTCCTCCTTCTTCTCCTCCTTTTTCATCTTCTTCTTCTTCTGAGGAACAGCTATGCATACCATCTTGAATATCAAGTTTATCGGATTCTTCAGACGATTCTGATGAGCTGGATATCTAAAATTTTTAACCTTTTAATCATCAGAAATAAAAATGTTGTGGGATCTTCCAAAAATGATAATTTTACAGCTAATAGGCTTTATTGAAGCTCCAGAGGCTTTAGAAGACCCTCAAAGTTCCTTTTGGACCCTCTGGAGCATCAATTAGTCTATTAGATATAAAACAGGTATTTTAGAAGGACTCAAAACTATTTAATACATTCCGTCAGTCTTGTATTAAAATATTCAGCATATAAGCTTACTTCACTATCACTTTTCTCTCTTATTTCAACTCCTTGCCGCATAAGTTTACCAATTTGATCGTTATAATTAGTATCAACGCTTTTATCGAGTAACTTACTCGAATGGGCATTCTAAATTTTGTAAGGTAGCACAAAAGTCCGTATTTTTATGCGATTTTTTTCAAAATTTTTCATTTAAAATTTTCACCAAATAATCCATTGGAGGGTTTTTATGCGAGAAAATCGATCCCCCTCCTCTCCAATCTGTGGGGTGTTTGCACACATGACCTCTATCATGCCTGGCCGAGTATTAGGAACCTCATAACTCTCTTACTTGACCAAATTGATCTGAAAAATCGGTATAATTATCATTGCCTAATATTTCTTTTATAAGATTTAGTTGTCTTTGTTCCGAGTCCATGCTTTTATCAAGAAAATTACTCTTTTGAACGTTCTAAATTTAAAAAATGTAAAAATTTGCAATTATCTTACCAAAATAACTCTTGCTGGCTCTTCCCTGTATTTATCAAAAAATTCTCTTAATTCTTTGAATTTCGGTCTGGTTATTGGATTTTGGGCCCAACCTTTAAAAAATATGAATAAAAAATTTTGAGCTACAAAATTTTGTTACATTGTATTAAAATTTTGTATAATTCGAAAGTACAAATTTCACCAGATTCAGAAATGAGGCGACCTCCTTGAATTAAATATTCGACGAGGGATTCGATGAAGGTTGGCTTTTCTGTAAGCTGGCAATTTGAATATGGTTGCATTTGTCCAAAAGTAATAATTTCCCAGCATGTTATGCCAAATGACCAAACGTCAGATGCTTCGCTAAAATTTTCAGCTAAAAAAAGTTCAGGATCTATGGGAAGTGCCAGACGTTAACAAATACCCCCCCCCCCTCAAATTTGGAGTCCTTGATCGGTTAAGCGAAGCATCAATGAGAAGTTTGTGGCCTTTCTTAGACTTTTGTACGCCGTCTTCCATTTTGCGGGCAGTTCGCCTTTTATCACCTCGGAGAATCTCCGCAGCTTTCTTAGGCTCTCTTGGATATAGAATCTTATATGCTTTGCTATTTGATGGAACTGTATGATTTCAAGTGGTAACATATCCCCGCACCCTTCAATAATTCAAGGGAACATGTGACATAACCCCTTTCTCTATTTCGGACAACTGGAAGATAAATTGAAAAGATTTACCTAAATTCCGAATTTATAGTCAAGCACTCAATGGCTGTCCATCGAACCGGCATTTTCTTTTCAGGGTCTGGTTCATTACTAGCCATTTTTGCCAAACCAAAATCAGTAACCTCCACATGGTTGCTTTTTCGCATAAGTACATTTCTGGCAGCTAAATCTCGGTGCACAATATTTTTGCTGGATAAATATTCCATGCCCTAAAATGAAGAATAATTATTTTCCTTAACGATAAACATACCGAAGCTATTTGAAAACAATAAGACACTAAATCACCAGCATCTAGCTTGTCTTTTTCTTTTTGCAAAAATGATTTTAAAGAACCCAATGGTCGTAGAGGTGTTACAATTTTTAGGCCGTCGGCAAGACAAATTCCAATTAATGGAAGTAAATATTCATGTTTTAATTGTGCCATGAAACTGGCTTCATCGATGAAATCCTTAAAAGAAATTCACGCTTTTGGTGTCCCCAGTTGCAATAGTGCGCAGCTGCTTGTTCAAAATGTACCTTTTCTATATTCAAATCTTTATCTTCAATTTTCATCACTTTTATTGCTATTGGATATGTTGACAAAACTGGACTTCGAATTAACAACTTTCCCTAAATATTAAAATTAAGGTTCTATTACAGTTTAGGGCTCCAATTGATTTTTAGGGGTTCAATCGAATTTTAAGGGTCCATTCAACTTTTAGGGGTCCAATTAATAGTTTAAGGGCCCGATCCAATTTTGTGTATATTGTATGCTATACATCTTTATTTGTATACCTATATAAGAGAAAAAATTAACTAAAAAGCTAAATGTTACTCTAAAACTATATACAGTCAAACCTCCGTTTTATGACGCTTCCATTTAATAACAGCGATCACGCAGGGATGCCGGCGGAAAAATTTGGTATGTATAGCAAGTCGATTTCTTTATAGACCAAATTTTCCCGCCGGCATCCCTACATGGTCGTTATGTTCCCCACTGGGTGTCATAAAACGAAGGTTTGACTGTAATATTTATCATCTAAGCTATATTGATCTACAAATATAAAAATCTAAAAAGTGTTGATTTTATTCAACAAGGAATAATGTCGAGCCGTCTGTCATTAAGTAAAGAATAAAACAAGATTATGCCCATGTTTTTCTTTTAACATTGAACCTATAAAAGTTGTTTGGACCTTTAAAAATTTAATGGACCCCTAAAAGCTGATTGGACCCCTAAAACTTGATTGGACCCTTAAAATTTGATTGAACCCCTAAAAATCAATTGAACCCCTAAACTGCAATAGAACCGAAAATAAATCTGGAAATACTATTATCAGACATCATACCTGGCAGAGGATCCGTATTTTCAAAAAATTTGCGAGGGGAAAAGGGGCAACTTCGAAAAATTGCCCTTCTCCTCCCCGAGAGACAACCCAAAAAAGATAGTTAATATTTTTGCGAGGAGTAAAGGGAAAAACTTGGAACTTTAAATATGGGATTCCATTTCTGGAGCCCCGCCAAGGTATGCATTGATCATCTTTAATACTGCATAAACAGTCCCAAATGCTCCTCCACCAATTATTTTTTTCATCGTTAATTGTTCTTTCTTGATCAGCATCATAAAAGTATTTGGATGGTACTCGACATCAAATTTAGCTCGATTGAATAAAATTTGGTATCGGCGACAAATTTTACGCCTTTGTTGAGTTCGTAGAATAACTATTATGATTATTAGAAGTGAAGTTATTGCAATTACTATTAAACCATAATAAAACAGCCGTTCTTCAAAATTAACCGCTAAATTTTAAAAATTTCAAGAAGTTTGATTTTTATACCGATGATTGAATAGAAATTAACCATGATTGAATAAAAGAGGGGTGGACCACTTTTTCGAAAATTAGCGGCAGAGTGTCTGACCAAAAATAGAAGGGGGAGGGGAATTTTTCAACAATAATGATATTTATTCACCAAAAATGGCTCAAAAATNTTTCATGTTTCAATTTTCGCCATGTTGCCAAAAAACTATAACTTCCACCACATAACTTTCGCCACGCAACTGTCGCCAAAGTTCGTGTTAATATACAATATTTATTGCAAATCAGACAACTCAATTAGTCGAAATTAATATGTTTATTGACACAAAAGTGGCGAAAGTTACGTGACGAAAGTTAACGTGGCGAAAGTTACATGGCGAAAGTTATCGTCGCGAGATTCGTGGTGAAAGTTATAGTGCCAAAATTTGGTGACCAAAAAAGAAGATTGACAAATATTCTTTTTTTCAAAAATAAATATGCTGCTCCAAGCAACCTACTTTTCGACTATTAATCTTCAATTTGTCGGCCTTTCGATCCACATTCTACGTCCCCCCAAACCCTGGCCCACAGCCCCCCCCCTTCAGGTAAAAAACTGGGATCACCTGGGATCTGCCCATGTATATTTTTGAAACAACCCCATATTATGGATTTTAAACTTACAATAACTATTATGATTATTAGAAGTGAAGTTATTGCAATTACTATTAAACCATAATAAAACAGCCGTTCTTCAAAATTAACCGCTAAATTTTAAAAATTTCAAGAAGTTTGATTTTTATACCGATGATTGAATAGAAATTAACCATGATTGAATAAAAGAGGGGTGGACCACTTTTTCGAAAATTAGCGGCAGAGTGTCTGACCAAAAATAGAAGGGGGAGGGGAATTTTTCAACAATAATGATATTTATTCACCAAAAATGGCTCAAAAATTGCTATTTTTGCTCAAAAGTGCGTTTTGCTCAAACATGCCATCAGGGTTGTACAAATGGAAATATTTCTGGAAACGATTGAATCAGGCAACAAATTTTATGCTTCTCGACCAATAAAATTTTATCCTTCATGACCAATCGTTTCAATAAACACGATTTTATTGAAAATCAGGCAAAGTTAGAGTTGCCTTAGGCAACGTACCTGAGCAACAGCTTAAAACAGAGCATTTAAAAAAATTTTTGCCTGCGGCTCTGACTTTTTTTGTCTTTTTCTTAAGCATTTCAAGAAAAAATTTTAACGACCAAAAAAGGGTAGCCAAAAAATTTTTTTCCTAAAAGTGCCCCCTTCTTCCCGGGTTTCTGGTTACGACACTGTGATTATCGATATCATAAGTCAGCAGTCTTCTCCCCCTGACCCACTCACTCATGGACCCAAAATTGAGGGTGGCCACCTCATGGACCCCGCCGAACATATGAGGTGGTCCATAAAAATTGGGTGTCAGAAGACTATCTCAAGTTAATAAACAAAAGGTCCTTTTTTGAGAGGTCCACCTCATCGGGGGTTCCCTTCCTCTCACCTTGCCGACCTATTACCCATATCTTCTGATTTTTGAAGTCAGATTTTCTGATTTTGAAAAAATGTCCTTGGCACCCCTGATTTTAACCCATTTTTCGGCCTTCGGCCAAATTAGCGGGGGGAGGAGTGGAGTCCATTAGTGGATCTCTATTCATGTATTTTGGTAACGTACATGAAAAGGAGTGATATATCTAGTATTTCCCACGCAAAAAATAAAGATACCTCACGCCAGACCTCCTCATTACCTTTGAGTGCACCCGCCCCATGTTTTTTGACAATCATGGCATCGGACTAGCTTGCTCTACCCTAACTATTTCCAGCTTACGTTCATATGCACACACAGCTGCTGGTCTAATTAGATCGCATTGAACATAATCCCAACTGTGCTTCCTATTAAAGCCTAGGTTTGGTTTATCTAAATGAACAATAGTTTCAGCACAAAATTCTAGATTATATTTATGTCGAGGATAGTTTAAGTTCCAGTTTGTATAATCAACCTTGCTCCCATCTACCCAATGCCAAGTTCGGTTAAAATATTTATCATGTAATCCGAGATNGATCAATGCAGTTAAACTGGTAAAATCATATGAGTATGAAGTAAAATTATTGTTATCCCACGTCAGTGTTTTTGCTACCAAATCTTAAAAATTAAAGCGTAAAGGAAACCGGTCCAGGTTCAACACCTGGTTGTAATGGTTTCTGGATCACAGTTGCACAGACCCCGGTCCAAAATTTTTGTTTTTATGACCCATCCCCTGCAGTTTGGCTACCTTTTTTTGGAAGGGGTCCCCCGGCGCCGGAGACCGATGACCTACCCCCGATAAAATTTTACCGGGGTTATGCAACTGTGCTCTGGATTAGGCCCTGTAACACACATTTAGGTTGTTTGAATTTTTAAAAATGTGCATGTGGAATCTTTTGTTTTTCCACTTTTTTGCTTGAGTGAGGATGCATCCTCACTCTTTCTGGGGAGAAGAAGAGTCTTTATTTATTGGCTTGTCTGCATGAAGGAGGGGGTGCCAGATTTAGACTCCTCTATACAGTATGTATGCCCAACCGGTCGTAGGAATATGTACGTATACCCAACGGGTCGTAGGAGTGATGATATTTCTTAATATTTACTGTTAACAAACTCATTTTCATCATAACTGTGAATAGAAACTAATGATCCATTATTTTGATTACTTTCTATTGAGCATTGTTCTCGGGCTAATGTAAAAGAGAAATTTGTTAAAACCTTAATATTTAAAGCTTTTTCTAAGTAATGAAAAACTAACTTTTTTAAATTAGGCAAAAGTTTTCGGACCCGACCGGGACTCAAGCCCGGACCTCCTGGATGCCGTCCAAGAGCACTACCATTGTGCTACCAAAACATACAACTGATGCCCGTTAATTGGTGAATACTTGATGGTGTTAAAAGGGGTTCCACAGGATTTCGCCGACTTTTCATTTCACTGACCAAGTCTTTTCACCGACTTGTATTACACCGACTTTTTTTCACCGACTTCATCAACCATTAATTTCTATTTAATTAGAAAAGTTTAAGAATTCCTAGGCCTTAGCCTAAAGCCTAAGGATAAGATAGGCCTAGACTTTTGCTTTAGGCTTAGACCTTTAGCCTAAGGCCTAAGCCTTCCTCCTAATGCCTAAGCCTATGGCCTAAGCCTTAGGCTCAGGCCTTAGACTTAGGCTCAGGCCTTTGGGCTAGGCCAAAGGCCTGAGCCTAAGGCCTAAGCCTAAGGCCTAAGCCTAAGGCCTAAGGCTTAGGCCTAAGCCTAGCCCAAAGGCCTGAGCCTAGGTCTAAGGCCTGAGCCTAAGGCCTAAGCATTAAGTCTAATGCCCAATCCTATGCCTAAGACTTAAGGATAAACCTAGGCCAAAGGCCTGAGCCTAAGGCTTAAGCCTTAAGTCCTGAGCCTAAGCCTAAGGCTCATGATGATCGTTCAAATTACTAGTCGGTAAAAAGAGTGGTCGGTGAAATGAAGGTCGGTGAAAAAAAGTCGATGAAATGCAAGTCGGTGAAAAGACTTGATCGGTCAAACTAAAAGTCGGTGAAATCCTGGGACACCGTTAATTGGAATACACCGTCAAGTATTCACCAATTAACGGGCATCAGTTGTAGATCTCGGTATAATCCATTTCAACCCACAATTCCAAAACTAATTCCCGACCCCGGTAAGATGGCAAGCAACATTAAGTTTTACAGGTCAAGGGTTCGAATCCCCTTAAATAAGTTGGGCCCACAGGTTCGATCCCCGGAGGTGTAAAACTTTTGAAGTTCAAAAAATTCTTTACAAACAATGGAGCAAAAATTTTTTGCTCTATTGTTTGTAAAAGAGTTTTTTGAAAATAAAAATTTTTGCCCTAGTGGGATCGAACCTGACGGTCTCAACGTTGCTTAACTTGCCAGATCGGACGGGATTGCTATTTACCGGGGTTGGGGAATTAGTTTTCGAATTGTGGGTTGAAATGGATTATAGCACAATGGTAGTGCTCTTGGACGGTATCCAGGAGGTCCGGATTCGAGTCCCGGTTGGGTCTGAAAACTTTTGCCTAATTTAAAAATTCCCTATATTTCCACGTTCTCGGCATGTTAATCCGAGCTCCACTATTCCTATAAAAAAAACTAACTTTGTAACATTTTTGTGTCAAATCAAAATAAGTCCAGTCTTTTTCACATCTTCCATCTAAAAATAGTCATTTATCTTACAAATAGTTATTTACCGTTTAAATTTTCATCTAATTGAGCATATGATTCTAGTTCTGGCATGATCGAGCTCCCGGTTGCCGACGGTGAACCACTTTGCAGGTCTTGAATAGCACTGCCATTTTTATTACTTGTTTGTCTATCATGTAAACGGGCTAAAATTGTTTTCATTTTTTCGGCTAAGAGGGAAGGGCAGAGCCAGGGACGTCCTAACCTATTTGGGGCGACGCCAGGGGCGTCTACCCTGGGACAAGTGCTTAGTGGAGTTTGGAGAAGGATCGACTAGAGGAGTACACTGCTCCAAAATATAAGGGGGTCAAAAATACGCTAAAAATTCTGATGAAATACATACGTTTATATTTACAAACAGCTGTAGATATGATGCCGCAAGAAACTTCAGTCCATTTATAAGTTACTTGACTTCTTGTTTGGTTGAGATGTTGAGAATAGTTAATAGTTCCAACACAAAAACTATCTTTAGCCTGTCGTTTAGGTCTCTTAGGAATGGCCCAGTTTTCGTAATCAACAACACTTCCATCTACCCAACGCCAATTTTGATTGAATTCAGGGTCATATAAGCCGATAAAAGTTGTATTTTTATAAGTTATTCCAACCCATTCCTTTATATTATTGTAAATAGGATTAGGATTCATAATTGTAACTATCAAATCTTAATAAGCAAATAAAAATGAAAATTCGATAGAAATTATATACCGTTAATAAATTCATTCTCATCATGACTATGAATCGACGCTAAAGTCCCATTCTTTTGGTTACTTTGTAAATAGCATTGTTCTAGGGCTAGTGAGAAATTCACTTGTCTCAACACCTTACAAGGGACGTTACCCAAGCGTCAATTGCCAATCGAAACGAAACTTTTTTTAAAAGATTCTCCATGATCGATTTCATTGTTAAAATAAAAATAATTTTTCCTTCCGAGCAGTGTTTTCTTTTTCTCAATGTTCCCCAAAAGTTCAATGTGTTGTGTACACACGAGCGAAATCGTCGTAGGAATTGAATTTGAATTTATTTCCTTTATAGATTTGTTATTCACGACGAAAGAAAATTTTGGGTCAATATGTTCAACTCACGAGTACTCATGTGTACACACGTGTACACATGTATACACACTGTGTTGTGTACACATGTATACACACTGTGTTGTGTACACATGAGTACTCATGAGTTGAACACATTGACCCAAAATTTTCTTTTGGGTCAATGTTGTGAATAACAAATCTATAAAGGAAATAAATTCAAATTCAATTCCTACAACGATTTCGCTCGTGTGTACACAACACATGTGTACACGGGACAACACTGAGAAGTTCCTCATACACTCTACTATTGAAAAAAATCGCATCGAAAACGCATTAAGGATCTATTTTGGCGCAAAATAAATTTTTGGACTAAAACTATAACACGGCATAGACCTTTAAAAAAGATTTCGTTTCGATTGGCGATTGACACTTAGGTAAAGTCCCTCGTTAGTTATACTACTACTATAAACGGGTAATGTTTGTCTGTACAGCCGATCTCGCGATGATTAGATTTAAACTGTCAGTGCTTCAATTAAAGTTGTAGGGGACGATGAGAGAAGACGAATGACACATAAATTATGGGTGTAGCCTTTTTTTTGATTTTTTTACCCTAAATGGAAAAATCCAACCACCACTCGAAGTCACGCTTGTTCCGGTTCTTTCTAGGAAATTTCGATTAGAAGAAAACTCACTATGTAGCATGATTGGTTAAAATATGTCCAATATTGTTCACATATATTATCTAAAGAAGTAATTTATATAAAAAATAGTGAAGCACCGCTTAAATTTTCATCTGATTGAGCAAAAGAATATGATTTTGGTGTGATCGAGCTTCCGGCAGCCGATGGTGAGCCACTTGGCAAGTCTTGATTAGCATTGCCATTATTATTATTTGATTTTCCGTCATGTAAATGAGCTAAACAAAATTTGAAAAAAATAACAAACAAACAACGAAAAAAGTGGCCATTTTTGCTGATATTCGAAAAATTCATGAAGATGGAGCATTTTTTTCTTCCCTGAATCAGAGTCAAGGAAGCGTTTCCAAGGTTTGGGAATGCGCGCAATCGATTTCCTGCATAAAATTATCCCTAGAGGGTCACTTGTTAAAAATTTTTTAAATTTTCTACCCAGCCCTGTCTTGGACCCCCTTTAAAACTCACATCAAAATATTTACGTTTATATTTGCACACAGCTGCTGGGACAATATCGCTGCAACTATTAATAATCCAGCGATGCAATCCCTTATCATTAGATGCGTAAAACGCATTAGGGCTTGGACGAAGAAAGCGAACGTAGGTTGCAACACATATTCCTTCTGTATTTCTGATGTAAGAATTCTCTACGCTCCATGTAATATAATCAACTTTGCTGCCGTCTGTCCAACGCCATAATTTATTATATTTGGGTTCATGTATTCCGATCAAAGCAGTTAAAGGAACTAATCCCATCCTTTCCAAAGGTGTTGATAACATTTGGGGTGATATCATAGAAACAATGCTCATTATGTTCTTTGTATTATTCCACTCGTCAGCTTGTTCTACCAAGTCTTAATAAATAATGATACAGGATGTTATTCTGTAAGTTATTTACCGTTAACAAATTCATTTTCATCGTCACTATGAATCGACACTAAAGACCCGTTATTTTGGTTACTTTGTAAATAGCATTGTTCTAAGGCTAATGTAAAATTGACTTTTTTCAATACCTTAGTTATTTATAGAACATTTTAATTAGAAGTAAACTCACTTTGTAACATGATTGGGTGAAATTAAAATATGTCCAGCCTTGTTCACATTCTTTATCTAAAGATTGTAATTTACTAAAAAATTGGAAGCTACTTTGGCTCTTATACCCCCCCCCCCATTGAATGTGGTCTAATCAAAAAATTTTATTTTTTCGAAATTTTCTCAAAGATAACTCTATTAAAAAGGGTAATTTTATGTGGGAAACACGTTGGGGATGTTATTTTTGCGTAAAAACGTGCTCCATTTTTCCAAAAGTATGGTATAGAATCATTGAAGACAAAGAAAGTACGTATTTCGAAAAAGCTAATAAGTAAAAATTCGATTTTCTAAAAAATGGAACGTATTTTTACGCAAAAATAACATCGCTAACGTGTNATAGAATCATTGAAGACAAAGAAAGTACGTATTTCGAAAAAGCTAATAAGTAAAAATTCGATTTTCTAAAAAATGGAACGTATTTTTACGCAAAAATAACATCGCTAACGTGTTTCCCGCATAAAAATACCCCTAATAGGATCATTTTTGAGAATTTTAGGCCATGTTCAATGGGGTATAAGAGCCGAAGTAGCTCCAAAAATTGATATACCGATTAAATTATCATCTGTTTGAGTAGTTGAATATGATTTTGGTGTAGTAGGCGCTATTGAGACACTTGATAAGTCTTGATTTGTGGTGTTGTCATTCTGATTACTTTCTTCACTATCAAGTAAATGAGCTAAACAAAATTTGAATCACAGGTGGGCACGTGGTCTGTCGTAATTTTTAAAAAATCCCTCTCCCCCCTCTCACCCTCGGCGTGATCTTCTTTCTCTCCCTCCTCCTAACCAGCACAACCCTCTCGACCCCTCAGCACGACCCCCTTTGACCCCTTCGCACAACCCTCCGACCCTGCCCTGTCGTCACGACACCCCGCAGCCCACGTTTGATTTGAATAAAAAAGATGTCTATCATAAGGGTGAGTCAGAAGTCATCGAAAATTTTTTTTCAGTTTTGGAAAGAGCATGGCCAAAAACGGTACTACCCAAAAAATCTCGAAAAAAATTTTCGATTTTAAACCACGTTCAATGGGGTATAAGAGCCGAAATGGCTCCAAAAATTGATATACCGATTAAATTATCATCTGTTTGAGTAGTTGAATATGATTTTAGTGTAGTAGGCGCTATTGAGACACTTGATAAGTCTTGATTTGTGATGTTGTCATTCTGATTACTTTCTTCACTATCAAGTAAATGAGCTAAACAAAATTTGAATAAAAAAGATGTCTATCATATAGGGTGAGTCAAAAGTCATCTACCATCGGTTTTTTAGGATATCTCGGCCATTTTAAAAGATTTTTCAATAATTTTTTTTTCAAAATACTCCAAATTTCGAGCTCTACATAAATCCGAAAAAATTTTGCCGCGCAACCCTTCTAATTACAACGAAAACATGTAAACAATTCAAAATTTCAAACGCAATTATCTCGAAAACTACAACGATTCAAAACATGCAAAAATGCTCCATTTTTCATGAAATTTCCGAATATCAACAAAAAATGCCAACTTTTCCCCCACTGGAATGATCCTTTAACGCTGCCATTACCTCGACATCATCTGTACAGGGGACTTGACATGAAAAGTTTGTAGAAAAAACTCAAAAATTATCTAAATCATAATATTTACGGTTATATTTGCATACAGCTGCTGGTCGAATAATGCCGCATGGAATATCATTCCAGCTGTGAGACATCGTAGGATTTCTTGGGTTTGATTTGTCAAGGCGAACAATGGTTTCAACACAAAATTCTTGGCTAAACTCGCCGTTAGGCTCACCCATGTTCCAATTGGTGTAATCAACTCTGCTACCGTCTGTCCAACGCCATATTCGATTAAATTTAGAGTCATATAACCCGATCAAAGCAGTTAACAGGTTTAAGCTATTAAAATCCCACTTGATAGTTTTTTCTACCAAATCTTAATAAAAATGCACAAAGGATAACATAAGTTATTTACTATTAACAAATTTATTCTCATCATCACTATGAATCGACACTAATGTGCCATTATTTGGATTACTTTGTAAAGAACATTGCTCTTGTGCATATTCAAAAGTTACGTTTATTAAAACCTTAATAGGTTTATACAGGGTGTGCAGAAATTATCCGACCCCCTATTGTCGGATACTTTCCATAACTTTTGTTAGGATCATCTATACATCAAGATCTTTGTGCCTTTTTAAAGCTCACGTTCGTAGCTTTAAAATGACACCAAGATCTCGGGGTATGGCTGTTCCTATAAAAAGTTATGGCTAAAATCGTATCTAGATATATCTTATTATAGGGGGTAGGATAATTTCCGCACACCCTGTAGATTTGTTAGCGATTGAAAAACTTACTTTATAACAATTTTGTGCTAAATCAAAATATGTCCAACCCTGTTCACATTCATTATCTAAACAAAAATAATAATAAAAACTAAAAATATTTTTTAAAGGGTATTAACAAAATAAAACTTTTATTTTTGGATCCCAAAAAAGATCCGAAAATAAAAAAAAGACCCCAAAAAAGAAAGGATTCTCCCAATTTTCGGATTTTTTCCTGCCATACCCTTTCTTTTCGAATTTTATAAAGTTGCTATTATATACCTGCACTTATATTAATGTTAAATAAAAAATCTATAAGACAAAATAATAAAACTACTTTATGTTTGTTCAATGCCATAGGTTAGTAAAACATACTTTCAACTTTCGTTAAAAGACAATACGACGTATATTATTTACCGTTTAAGGATGATCAATCATAATTGTGACAATAGAATCAATTACGTAATTAGTGTTACATTCTTATTTATTTTCAGGAAAGAAAAGTTGGAGCTACTTTGTTTCTTATACACCATTGAACGTGGTCTAAAATCAAAAAATATTGGGTTATAACATAAGTTGTTGCCGCCTAAAAAATATATTTAACAAAAATTGAAAAATTTGACGAAAATTTGTGAAAAACTGATATTTTTGTTGAAAGCATGGCCATTTTTGGTGAAAAAATGGTATTTTTGCTCATTTTGGGTGAAAAATTTTGGTCATTTTTGGTGAAAATCGTAATGAGGGACCATTATGACTTCTGGAAAAAATTTGGGTAAAAACATAGGAGATGACCATTAGAAAAATTTTCATTTTTTCGACGACGGGGGGGGGGGCAATTGCCCCCTTAAATACGGCCCTGTCTAAGTCAAAGCCTAAACCTAAGCCAAAACCTCAGCCTAAGCCTTTCAACTTCATCCTATTTTAACATATCTCCATATTAAATTCACTTTTTATAAGTTCTAAAAAAGTTGGCCAAGTAAAAAAACCAAATTCCAACAAATTGGCCTCGGACCAGGCCCTAGAAGCGAGAGGCAACTGCGGTCCGATACAGAACCCTCTATTCTCACACACCTATAAAAACTTCCATCGCACTCAAAAACGGACGGATGAAACCCGTCCGTCAAGAGTAGTGAGTCCTTCTAGAAGAAACGCAGCTGGAAGATATGAAGAAGTTTCACGTCGCAGTACAACATCTCCGCGAATGCTTCGATTCCAAAAAGGGAAGGTGTTACGACCAGAGAGAAGAAATGTGATAAATCATTTTATTGAGTTTTGAATATTTCTATTTATCGAAACGATTTCTCTGAATTATATTTTATTCTTAATTGTCATTTCTTTCAGATTTATTTCAATAACATTTGATTTCTCGTTTTATTTCGCGTGTTTATTTTATTGCTTTTTATTGTAACTCCAATTCTCATTTTAATTCTACATCTTTTCAGGTATGGATCATTATTACGACTACTACTATTTTATTTCGGAAGTGTTTGTATAAATGAAGTTTATTATTGAATTGCAGAATCACAACAGAAAGTTTTTGGGGTTGAAATGGGCTTTATAAATTAATTTTATTTTTTAATTAAAAATTACATAATGATTTATGAAAGATTTGTTATTTTATAAACTATCAGATGAGTAAGTTTCCATCATTATTGTTTCTTCAAAGATTCTTTCTCTAGTAATTGTGTTGTGTTTTCTTCTTTTTATATAAACAAATATCAAAATTATAAACACAATTATTAATAAAGGACTGAAAATATTAACAAAATTAAGAGGCGATATCTCGAAAATTCGCACAGTGGGTGGAAGTACGCCAAAAAGTATCGTTAGAAACTTGAGGCCTATATTATTTTGAAGTACCTAGTGAGTGATTAACAAAACATATAAATTAAATCCCGTGCTTTTATACTTGTGAAGAAATCGAGGGCCATATTTGGTCTATACCATGTTATATACATGTGACATTGTTTGTATCACAACTTTTTTCTATAAATGCATTTCCTACAATTTAA
Organism: Acrobeloides nanus; assembly: GCA_900406225.1. Lineage (NCBI taxonomy): Eukaryota > Metazoa > Nematoda > Chromadorea > Rhabditida > Cephalobidae > Acrobeloides > Acrobeloides nanus. Next base: position 14,174 of record OZJO01001137.1, on the reverse strand, counting down.
AACACGTTTTTATTGCCCATCGCTGCTCTTTCCAACGACACCAAAACTATGTCCCAAGCATTTGTAGTTTTCGAGAAAAGTGACTTTCTTTTTATTAATAACGCTTTTTGACTCCCTCAAAAAATCACTTTTTGGGTTCTAGCTCGAAAATTTTCTTTTAATGCAAGTATCGAGCTGCACATAAAAATAAACTAGAGATTCTGGCCGATATCCCTGACCAAGTCACTTTTCAAAAAACGCGCATCCAAAAATGTAAAAATCGCTAACAAAGTATGCATATAGAGTATACCATGTTATATACATGTGACATTGTTTTATCTCAAAAATTGAAACTTCTCAGATTTTTTCGGAACCACGCTAGAAATGTTCTACGTGAAAATACATCTGCCAAATACAAATTTGGCCGAAAAAAATTATCTGGGTGTTTTAGACAGGTTAGAAAATTCAAAAAATCAACGTAAAATCCGGTTTTTGAGCTTCAGACAGGGTTTTGAATTTTTGTATAGGCCTCAAGTTTCTGGCGATACTTTTGGGCGTACTTCCACCCCACAGGAGCTATCTGCAATATATCGAGATATTGCCTCTTAATAAAACACTGAAAATATTTAAAAAATTAATAAAACATTGACAATATTAATAAAACACTCGCAAGGACAATAATAATTTTCCCCTTATTTCCTTGATTATGAAGAGATGCTGTAGTGGGGGTAATTTGTTGCGTTTTTGGTGATTCTTTAGTTGATGACTCGGATCTTGCAGAACTTAACTGAACCGTAGTGTTTTCAATAATTCCTTGAGTCTGTTTTGTTGATGTTGTGGATAAAATTTGAGAAGTTTTTGACGATTCTATTGTCGACGGTGAAGAGGTGATCTGAACATTCGTGCTTTTATTATTTCCTTGATTAAATGTTGATGCTACTGTGGATATATAGAGTGTTTCAGTGAAACGTATAGAATTAAAAATGCAATATCTTTTGTTAGAAAAATATTTTCCCATGCAGTTTTTGCAAATTAATCATAAAGTGTTGGGTTTTTAAACATAACAAAATGTTTGGAAAAAAATAAACTTTTTCATTAAAGAAATTCAAAAGCCCCATTTTTGAGCCTTTTTAACCGTTTTCAATTTTTTTCTTGTTTATTTGAGAGACATTTTCTTGAGCGTTCAAAAATTGTCTTAAACAGTTCGACTGCACTCCAAGTTGAATATATTTAGTGATAGTAACGCATGGGAAAATTTTTAAGACACTCTATTTGTAAGAAATTTTTAAGACACTCTATTCGACTTTTGCCCAATAGTAAGGAAACTTAGAAAAAAAGTGTCTCAAAAATTTTTGAAACTAACAAAATCTTAAAGTATATATGGCTGAACTTTTAAGGTCAAAAATTGAAAATTCTTTAGATTAGCGAAATTTGCCATAATTTATATATATTCGGAAATTCATGAAAAATGGAGCATTTTTTGTTTTTACAGTAAATTCTGAATCGTTATCGTTGTCGAGATAATCGCGTTTGAAGTTGGCGATTTTGAGTTGCGATTTTGAATTTAAATTTCCCGCCAAAATTGAAAATCAGGGTTTTGGCGGGAAGTTCAAATTCAAAATCGCTTTTTAATTCTATACGTTTCACTGAAAAACCCTGTAGTTTGGGATGTTTTTGTCTATTTGTCTGTTGATCCTATTGTGCACAGAAAACATTTGGTGTTCATAGCTACACCAAAATTCAGAATCCGAATTCAGAATCAGGGTTCAGCATCAGAAAAATGGTGTTAAAATATCAACAATTAACACCAAAATGTTGTTAATATCAGCATTAACACCATTATGGTGTTCCACCCAACACCAAAATCGTTAACATCAAACTTTTTTAACACCAAATGTTTTGTGCGTGGATGTTGTAGTCGTTACCGAGTTTATCTGAACTGTAGTGCTTGTATTAAAGGGAAACGTAACATTTGTTTTAGGATCAACACATAAAACTTCGCTATTCGTAACGTTTTTTAAAAAATTACAGGCCATAGATGATCGGGCATAAATATCTAAAAAAGATTTTTTAACAATTTTATCCAGGCTTTTGAGGCAAGCACATTTGACTATTTTTTCTATATTATATAAAAAGTTTCAATAAACGATTTTTATTGATTCCGACAATTTTTTAACTTTCAGCCTGATGAAAGCATAAAAAAGTCGTCAAAAATTTTTGGCAATCAACCTAGTATCAGACCTTCCTTGCTTGTCCACTTATGATATTACTCTCGACCTGATTTTTAATGTCATAGTCCGTTTCACGAGAAGGAAAAAAGACGCTCCATAGTTTAGTGGACAATGAAGCCGACCGTCCGATCTGGCAAGTTAAACAACGTTGGACCCACAGGTTCGATTCCCGCTAGAGTAAACTTGATCTTCAAAAAACTTATTTTTACAAACAATGAAGCAAAAAGTTTTTGCTTTTCAACTCTTTTTCCTTCTCTCGTGAAACAGGCTCTACTTACTTTCTAAGTGTATTATAAGATAAAGATAATCATTACTTACTAAGTTCATTATAAGTTGAAGAACCTTTAGCACATCCATGATCAAGAAACGTACCCAATAAAAACCAAACACCGAATTTATTCTTGACTTGTAAAGGACCATTCAAAGCTACTGTAGAAAAAATAATATTTGATCCCGCACAAATTTCATATTGTGTTAGATCAAAAGGAAAAGGGCTCACATACGCTTGCTTACTAAATTTCCTATATTTTAAAATATAAGTCTTTAAATTTACATGCATGTGACATAATCTACGATTGATACTTGAGTAGCATTGAAATAATGAGAGGCATTATTAGAGACATTACAATCCGTTGAATGATTATACCAAGTAAGGGAAGTGCCAGTGTTGTTTATAAAGTCATTATCATCATATGGGATGTAAATTGGGTGGATATCATCGTTAAATTGAACAGTATCGTTAAGCTAAATAGGAAGCATTTATCAGCGGAATTCGCAGAGAAGTAAAAAAGGGATGCAACGTAACTGAAAGAATTGTGATTCGCAATTTTTCGTAATTCTTAAATTTTCGTAATTCATAATTTCCATATTTGTAATTCGTAATTTTGAAATTTCGTAATTCGTAGTCCTTAATTACGAAATTGCCCAAAAACTAAAGTTTCGTAATTCTTAATACATTGCATCCTTGGTAAGAAGCTCGAAAATAGAAATAGTAGGATGCAATTGTTTTTCTGAACTAGGCTAATATGCAAGTGCAAAATATAACCTGAATGATTGTATTGCCTAGATATGAATCATCATAAGTATTAACGACCCAAATCTTCGAAACGTTGTATAAATTTTCCTTATCACCTTCGAACATGCTTCGACCAAATTTCGCAAACATAATATTCGTTGTGAATACCCTTAAAGGGGGTGGAACCCTTCTTAAGAACTTTTGACCATTTTTGAATTTGAATTTCTCGAGCGACCATTTAAATCGGATTTTCTCGAGCGATCACATTTTGGATAGCTGTGGATCTGAGGAATTTGTTATGATAAAAATTATCGAAAAAACTTTTATTTTCGCCGAGATATAAATTTTCAAGTTGGTGACTTTTTCCCAATTTTTTCCACATTTTCAAAAATTCGCCAAAAATCGAGTCTAGGTCGGATTTCTTCGAGCGACGGCATTTTTGGAATTTGGAATATTGGGGTATTTTTAAAAAAAGGAATTATTGAAAAAGCTTTTAATCTCGCGGAGATATGATTTTTTGAAAATTAT
>OZJO01001137.1:0-10321 GCA_900406225.1 Acrobeloides nanus | reverse complement strand
AATTCAAGAAATAAGCTTGAACAAATACAAAGATGCCAAAATATTCTACAATTCATCAGCTATTTCTTTAAAAAAACCGCATCAAAAAATCTTTTATGGTTGTCAAGCAATCATCGAAAGTATAGTGTTTAGAACCTACTGTGTCGCCCTGTACTCTTATCCACTACTGAAAAAAAGTTCATCGAAAACGAGAGAAAAATGCCGATTTTCGATATATTTGTTGGGCGGCAACAACTTATGTTACAGCCCAATAACATATACACGTTCCTTTCAAACCTATCTAGTTTTTTATTTTAAGCCCAATTTAAAAAATTCGTCTTGTAGGTTGTCGAGGAGACCCTCCTGCATAACAATAAGAATGGGTTTTCCGTGAATCGTCGTTTTAAGAAAGATATAGAATCCTTAAGTTTGTAAAACAGCTCATTTTTGGCAGAAAATTTATAGGTGTTCCGATATGTCAGCACACACTTTTTGCCGTTTTTCTATGGGTTGAAACATACGTGTTACGAAATTGCCCAAAAACTATAGTTTCGTAATTCTTAATACATTGCATCCTTGGTAAGAAGCTTGAAAATAGAAATAGTAGGATGCAATTGTTTTTCTGAACTAGACTAATATGCAAGTGCAAAATATAACCTGAATGATTGTATTGCCTTGAAATTGATCAGTATTAGCGACCCAAAACTTCGAAACGCTGTATAAATTTTCCTTATCCCCTTCGAACATGTTTCGACCAAATTTTGCAAACACAATACTCGTTGTGAATGACCTTAAAATTTAGAAATGCTAATTAGTCGATAAGAATTGCGAATTAATTTTCTTATATGTTTTGAATTTTCACCTACTCTTTGAGGGAATTGATTGCCCTTACTCACACATGGACGCGTGCCCTGTTGTAAATTTTAAAAAATGCACGACCCTCCCCCTTGCACGACGGCACGATCCCCTGTTATGACGACAGGGCCACACCCAAATAGTAAATTTTTAATTAAAAATTAAAATATGGACAAAAAATTTTTGTAATCAAAATACTAGATTTATAATGTTAAACTAAAATTAGACATAAGTTAGAAAAAGAATTTAAAAAAATTTTAGACAAATAATTGTTTGTTTTATAGTAAACCTTGCCATCACATCACGATCCCCCCCAGTGGCGTAGGGAGGGGGCACCAGGGGCAGTGTACCCCCCCCCCCATTCGCGGGCCAAAATTTAAAAAAATCCCTACACATAAGGGTCTCCTTATGTTTTTTGGGCAAAAATGGCCTTTTTTGGGGAAGTGCCCCCCCCCCCTAGCCGACCCTTCTGCCTACGCCACAGGACCCCTCTTGCACGACCCTCTTCTGTCGTGGCGACAGGGCCACGCCCGATTTTGGTCCTACTCATTAGGATGCATTTTACTTTCCGTTTGCGTTATCTTTTTATTTTGCTAATTCTCAAAATAGCAGACTATATTTTGATGATAACAAGACGAAAATAGAGGAAAAATTATAATACGAACTAATCATAAATATAAAAATCTATTCATGTGTCCGTTCATAATTATTATGAGATCTCGGAAATGGTAAATCGGATAAAAAGTTAGTAGGTAGATGTGCAGGAAATAACAAAAATTTGGGGGTTCCTCCTAAAAAATAATTTTTAAGGGTTTTTCATAGGGGACACCGTATCTCGACTATTTTAGCGTTTTCGGCACTGATTTGTTGTAATCGGGGTTTTTCGACATGGGGAAAAGATGCTTTTTCTGTGCGGAATTAACCCCTAAAATCGCTGGAAGTGTGATACAACAGTGGTATAAAAACCAAAAGGTACGCAGCTCAGAGGAGCTGCGCTTTTTAAGATTAACATTTTTTGTAACTTACCCACAAAATCCAGATGTCATTGCATATTTTGCTGATAATAGTGCTATCCCGCATGTGAGATTATAACTAAAATATATAGGGTAGCCCAAGATAAAATTACGCTAAATTTTAATCATAGCTTTTTTATTTGAAAACCAATTTGGATAAAAAAATTTATTTTAATCCTGAGACATTAGGAAACCGATTCATGTAAAAAAATCAAAAAACTTTTTTCACCAAATTCCGATTATTCATTTGGGAGTAAAAAAATTGGGTAAAAAAAATCGAATTTTCAAAATGTTTTCCAATTTGTCTGTATTTTTGTATATAAGGGGGTTTCGACATGGGAAATCGATTGCGCGCATTGCCAAGGCTTGAAAATGCTTCCCTGACCCTGATTCAACGATGAAAATTTCGACATTTAACAACTTTCGATATTTTGTAAATTTTTTAACCCCTTGCTTCCCCAAGTGAAAAATCGAATTAATAGAAGATTTTTTTGACACAAATTCTAGAATTAAAATAAAAATTGATTTTCAAATAAAAAAGTTATGATCAAAATTTAAGGCTCTAAAAATCGATTTTTCCCTGTCAAATCCCCTGTAGGCACTTTTTGGTAATCAAGGGGTCTTGAACAGTGTTAGTCACGTGACATATTGTCGTGTACACGTGAAAGTGTATTTGTACATTCTTTAATTTTCAACATTTAGTCGTATCTTTGCTCACTGAAAGTAAATCAGGAAAAATTATTATTTTATGAAACTTTGTACACATAAAGCTTTTTGATTGTGTATGTAAAGGTTGTTTTTTTGATTGCTTCCACATTTCAAAATGGCGCAAAAAATCGAGTTTAAATCCGTTGCCATCGACCAATGGCTCATTCGATAGCCCTAATCACGGTTTTTTTTACAATAAAAAATTATTGAAAAAAATTTATTTTCGATTTTTTATCCCAAAAATAGTGAAAATAAGGTTTTTAAAATTGCTCCAACGTTTCAAAAATTCACCAAAAATCAAGTTTAAATCCAAATCAGTCGCCCAATACCTCATTCGAAAGCCCTAATCACCGGATTTTTTTTAGAATAAAAAATTATTTAAAAAAAACTTTTTCAATTTTTTAGCTCAAAATTAGTAAAACCACTATTTTTTAATAGCTCCCACATTTTAAAAATTCGCCAAAAATCGAGTTTAAGCAAGAAGGCATTAAGATGATTATGTTTTTGTTTTTTTAAATCTTTTTCACTAAAATGATGGAGAATGATAGAGACTGTCCTTTTATTTAAGCCTACCTTTCAAATCCATTATTATACAAAATATATAAGATTCCTTGCCAAGGATAATCTTCTGGTTTAGCACAAGATCCGACACCCTTCTAAAATTTGAATAATGATGGCGTCCAAAAAATTTTGCAACTTTTTAAAAACTTTTCATTTCTTTTGTTTTGCTATATTAACATCAAGGGGACAGTCAAAAAATTCTTTTTTACATATTTTTTAAATATTTTTTAATGATAAATGTGTTTAAAAATGCGTAAAAATTGCTTAAAAGTCTTTTTTGACAAATCAAAAATTTTGAAACAAGGGCTCCCCCTTATGATTTTTTAATAAATTTTGAATTTTCGGAAAGGATGGATGAATGATGGCCAAAAAATTTTCGATCGATGAGTAGTGAGGGGAGGACGGCACCCCTTGAACATGTATGACTTTTTTCTTTCTCTCGGTGAAACGGAATTGACTCGGAAACATTTCAACATAGCCAAATGGTAGGATCGTCGACCAGTCATCTTAAACGGGGAAGGTTCGATCCCAGTGGTCTTATCATAACTCAAAATTTTATTAATGATATCTTGATTTATGATAAAACCATGGAGATCGAGCCCTTCCTGTTTTTGGCCATAACGAAATGCTCCTGGGTTAATTTTATGCAATTTTGGTCCACAGAGCTTGCTACAGTACTACTTAAACGACACTAATTTTCAATCTCGTCATGTAAGGGTTTTACCTCATTTCCATTCTTAGTTTTAACAGGAGTATTGTAAGCATTGCATTCATCTGATATAGATGATGGTAACAAGAATATTATGCAAATTAATAGCACATAATATGACGAAAAAATTTGCTTTACTAAATTATTTTCGAAAATTTATTTTTTTAAATAGGGCATTACTTTTAAATTGACCATAAATTAATTTCAATAACATGATATGCTCAGTAATATAAACGAGTAATGTCTGTCTGTTTGTTTGTGATTACAATCTTGAGATCGTTTGATTTAGACCCAGAGTGCTAAAACAAAAGTTGGTACTACTAAGGATTAGCGACCCCACTTAACGTGATTTCTTTTCAAAAAAAATTTTTTTAGCTTTTTTTCTTTGGAAATGACCTCTCTAGGGGTAACTTTATGCGGGAAATCGATTGCGCGCATTGACAAAACATGAAAACGAGTTTTTTCGGAAAATGAGCCTTATATGCTTCATAAACATGTGATTCTTGTTAAAAATGCGCCCTAAAGGGTCACATGCTTATGAAGTAGATACGGCTCATTTTCCGAAAAAACTCATTTCCATGTTTTATCAATGCACGCAATCGATTTCTCGCATAAGTTACCCCTAGAGAGATCATTTCTAACGAAAAAAGGCTTAAAAATTTTTTGAAACAAAATCACATTAAGTGGGGTCGCTAACATACATGGGCAAGAGGGGTAGGCTGGTAAACCAAAAAGCGACACGTTTGACGACCTTTTTTGGCCGTCAAAAATTGAGAAATTCATAAAAAATTCCAAAATACGTAAAAATTGGAAAATCTTTCTTAAAACAACGATTCACAAAAAATCCATACTCAGTGTTATGGAGAAGGGTCTCCTCGACAATCTACAACACGACTTTTTTAAATTGGACTTCAAATAAAAACCTACTTAAGTTTTGAAACATGATTACCCTTGGCAGAAAATTGGTCCTTTTTCAACAAAAAAATTAAAAATTCCACATCTGTCTTAAATTTCATCAAAAATCAACTTCTATAATCAAATATCGACATTTTAAAATTAATTTGCATTGAAAAACACCAATTTTTTGAACAAGTTTATATATTGGCACGAAAACATGAGTTTCGCTCAAAATGACCGATTGGATTGTATTCAGCATACACTCTTACACACTACTGAAAAAATTTCATCGAAAACGAGCAAAAAATGCCGATTTTCGATATATTTTTTGTGCGGAACTTATGTTACTACCCAATAAAATTTTATGTTACTACACAACGAAAAAGGAGCGGGAGACACGAACAACTAAGAACTTGTGATGCTGGAACAACGCGATCATGAACTCGATTTTTGGTGAATTTTTGAAATGGGAGAGCAGGTCATTGAACAACCTGTAGTACCCTTTAAGTTTTATTGGAAGAAATCCAGTAAAAAATCATCATAATACCGTTTATAATTTTTTGATGGGTAAAAGAGTGCCTCAGTAGCCTACTCTTCTCCCTAAACCACTGGTTCTGATGTAGACTATTGTGAAAATCATTAATTGATATGGAAGCATATTTACATGGTTCTTGTAGTTGAAAAGGATTTTAAATGTACCAATCAACAATCTTCTTAAAAATATTTGTTTAGATTATTTTAAAATTAAACCCTTAAGAAGTATTAGTACGGGAGGACCGAACAGCAATTGTTTTCGCGTTTGCTACTTTGAGCTATGTTGTATAAAATGTAGGCAAGGAAAAAATTTTTTGAATAATTCCCTTTAGTTGAAAATGCAAATCAAAATTTGACACATGAAAATTGTTAGCATGTCTTACAACATCCCTACCTCCCCGTAGGTATAGATTTGAGAGCTCGTTGGCCACTCATATTAAAGCTGAGAATCTGCGTAACAACTTTTATATAGATATCTATATCAAGTTTTCGCTTCAATAAAAAGTTATGCCCAGTCTTTGAGACATACCCTGATTTTTTTTCCGTAGAATCTGAAAATAAGGTCGAAAAATATGAAAAATGAAACAAATTGATCACAGTATTTTTTTTATCACTTGTTCGTGTTCACTTATTTTCGCACGTTTTACTGTGGTGGCATTGAATGTTGCATTTATTCTAGGCCTTCTTGCAAGCACATCTCCTCGTCGTGCAGCCTCCCGTGCACATGCAATGCTTTAGGACATAATCCTAGAATCACGCCATAAATCGACAACTTAAACCAAGAATAACTCACCTTGGGTTCCGTCATCGAGTCAGCTCCGATAGCAGCTCTGAACGAAGTTTTCACGTCAGGCACGTCTTCGATCGCGATAAAATTGTTGCCNCATGCAATGCTTTAGGACATAATCCTAGAATCACGCCATAAATCGACAACTTAAACCAAGAATAACTCACCTTGGGTTCCGTCATCGAGTCAGCTCCGATAGCAGCTCTGAACGAAGTTTTCACGTCAGGCACGTCTTCGATCGCGATAAAATTGTTGCCGCTTGGCTCAAGTCAGTTGCGGGTGAATCTTTGAAGAACGCTGTTTTTGGTTCTGATCTTGTAGAAACTGTTGTATACTTCCATGACAACGCCCAGGAAGTTAAGTGTCCAATTTTCGGGCGGTCAATCGGATCGATTGGCAGGAGCACTGTTTTTCCGACTTCTGTGGCAGCATACCGCAGATTCTCAGCTTTAATAAGAGTGGCCAACGAGCTCTCATCTATACCTACGGGGAGATAGGGATGTTATAGGACATGCTAACAATTTTCATGTGTCAAATTTTGATTTGCATTTTCAACTAAAGGGAATGTATTCAAAAAATTTTTTCCTTGCTTACATTTTATACAACATAGCTCAACATAACAAACGCGAAAAAATTGCTGTTCGTTCTTCCCGTGCTAATACTTCTTATGGATTTAGTTTTAAAATAATCTAAACAAATATTTTTAAGAGGATTGTTGATTGGTGCATTTAAAATCCTTTTCAACTACATGAACCATGTAAATATGCTTCCATATCAATTAATGATTTCTAGGGGTGATTTTATGCGAAAAAGCGATTTTGAAATGAGAAATATCATTTGTATGCATTAGGGAATTGTTTTATGCTTTGAAAACGTATTCAATCGCTTTCTCGCATAAAATTACCCCTAGAAAGTGATTTGCAGAAAAAATGAGGAAAATGACCATTTTAGCTTCAAAAATCCAAAATTTTTTCCCTGAATGAGGATTGAGAAAGCATTTTCATGGTGTGGGAATGCGCGCAATCGATTCCCCGCATATAATACCCATAGGGGGTAATTTTTATACAATGAATTATTCCTAGGGGGTAATTTTTAGAAAAATAAATTTTCTAGTCCCAAAATGTAAAAAGCCACTTTTTTGCACTACCCTGTACCATAGTGAAGTTTAAAAGAATAATTTTTGTACAATTTATATAATGATAGCATTTGAATTTAGTATGTCTATATCTAAACAAATTTATTTCTTTTATTATATGTCATTAATTACCATAATATTCTTATTACCATCATCTATATCGATTACATGTGGGAAAAGACCTCTGTACAATGATTCTTTTCATTCGCAATCTAAGGTAAGCATATTTTAAGCATGAGATTTGTCATTTATAATAACTAATCGTAAGCATACATGGATACGGGAGGAAGAGAGGATGAATTTTGTAAAGAAGCCATATATAAATTACATCATGGAGGGGCTCCAAAAATCTAACGTTTTGTTAAAATTTTAAATTTTTCACGTTGAAATAGACAAACAAATCTAACTGTTCTATAGGGGGTGAGTCACGACAAAATTTTGATGTATAATTTATAGATGGCCCCAGAAGTTGATGGAAGTCCCAAAATTTTAAGTTTCATTTCATTAAACGCATCCCAGAGGGGGTATAACCCTATCCAATCTTTAAGAAAAAATGTTTTGCAAATTGAAGTCTAATTTAGCTATATGGCGGAGCATCATGTGCTACACCAGGCGAATATCCATGGAATGGGATTTTACATTTCATTGGAAACAATACTGTTTTTTGTGGGATAACACTTATATCGCCTAATTATGCAGTTGCTTCTACTGCTTGCATGTAAGATTTTTGATCGTCTACTATTGCCAACACGGAAAATTGTCACTGTCAGTTAAAATTGTCGAACAAATCCACATTCGAAAAAATGTTATGAGACAATTTTTAAAACGCAACTACGCGGAAGGAAAGTTATAGTTTTTTAAATCTTATTTCATTATGACCCTCTGTTATGTGAACTGTTATACCAGAACAATATTTATTCACATATCGAGACATAGAAAATTACATAGCTAGTTGAGAGAACAGACTAAAGGAAAAGCTAGCCCGTGTGAGGTGTTAAAGAGGATAGCTACATCTCGATGAAAAATAAAATCCCATATAATACAAACAATATATGATCAATATAGAGGGCTACACCTTCGAACAAAAATGACGTCCTCATCATTTCATTGATCTCAATGCTCCGAATTTTCTTCATGTTGTGACAAAAGTTTGACTCATTGTTAGATCTAACCGAACGGCTATTGAACGGAGCAATTGTTTTGCTTAAGCGCGGATTTTTCTTCAAGCTTACGGCGGATCCCATAATATTGATCGATAAAATAATCAGCTAGCTTTATGAAATGGAAATATGCAGCTGAATTGAACCATGCACGGTTAATATCAAAAAAGTTAGGCAAACATTAGGATAGCAGAGCATCTAATATAGGACAGGTGAATCTTCGATCTTAATGGATCTTGGCATCTGGAGAAAACGGAGAAAAAGATCAGATACTAATGATGTTAACCATGTAAACAAATAAAGGGTAAAAATAAGCTAGTAATATTAAAATATAACAACAGATATAACAGCTTAACTATGGTTCAAAAAGAGTAGAATAAATAAATGCCCTGGGAGTCTTTCTCTCGATTGCTATGGGCCGAAGTCCATCACAACAAAGTAGTAAATGTCAGAAAACAAATGGCCATCTATATATTGTTCTGGTAATTGTGACCTTCTTTTGTGATTTGTGTGAACTGGCTCATAACGAGATGGGTTCGAAATTCAAATTCCCGCCCAAAACTTCACCGCCTTCTGCTTGGCGATCCACACGACGCACCCTTCAAGGATTTTTCCGGCCGATGCGCCAGCTAATGTTAGAAAAATGTGGATCGGCGGCTGATGGAATGAACATGAAATGTACCTGAAATTTTTGGTGTTATTTATTTCAGACAGCGCCTTGGACCACTGGGCCTACGATCCCATACAAAAAAATCTTCTTTTTTCCGTCCGTTATCAATCGATTCTTTTTCCAAATCTTGCTCCCTTATGTGACGCTATTACAATATGATGCGCTATATATCAATTGTGCTTTGAAGGCTTTACTTGAACATTTTGTGAGTATTTTCGTACGCCGTCCCCCACCATATATATAAATCAAGTCCGCAGCCAGAATCCAATTTGAGGGGCACCAAGATGAAACCCCTCATTTTTCTAAAGTAATTTTTCATTTATTTTTCTTTTAAAATTTCAAGGTTGGGGCACGCCCCCGATGCCCTCATGGGCCTAATATAAATCGTAATTATTTTATCTGCTCTACTCCTTACTTGTTAACGTAATATTTGAGCAGCCCCAAACTCTAAATTTTTCGAAGTTGAAAAGTTTCGAAGTGGAGCATAAAACAGAAAACTTACAAAGATACATCTTAGAGATTGGATGGACTTCTTTGCACCATCATTTGCAACATTTGGCACCGTTGACAGCAATAACAACAATGATACAAAATATACATATGAAATATCGAAAAATTGGAGCTATGTTAATCCTGATTATGGTTATCCACAGATATTTTATGAGGTTTACTTTTTGAGTAACTTACTTTTTCATATTCCTACCCAAAAAATATGAAGAGTATGAAGTACCCAAGAGAGGTCTCATTGGGGGGAAGTCGGGGTATTTCCCACATGTATACCCCCCCCCCCCGAAAATTTTGACTTTTGTATCGACGATGTCGATAAATTACACCTACTAGCAATACAGTGCGTTGCAAAAATATATCCGCACCCCGATTTTTCGGAATTCGACATGTTCCCGATTGTTTCATGAATGGAAATCTCTTCCATTCGAAAGAGCATGGCTGAAAACCATGTTACAACAAAAATCCGCATATTTGTTCTATTTTTATGAAAGATTTGAGATAAAAAACAGTTTTAGTACCGTTGCATAAATATATCCGCACTTTTAATTGGATTAAAAATATATATTTTATTTTTTTGATTTTAGCTCAATTTCCTTTTTTGGGTCTCCTGAGTACGATAAAAGCTAAAGTTTTGGTCGTCGAGTTCATTTAAGGTCTTTTCTAAAAACGCCATTTTGCACTAAAAACGGGGTTTTTGGGCTTCCAAGGCCCATAACTCCTCACAGTCGTCGAGTTTCGGAATAATTCTTTTGGGTCCTTAAAATATAGCCGTTTAGCTATCGTTTCTGTGGTCGATCATAAAAATC
>OZJO01001136.1:9633-30979 GCA_900406225.1 Acrobeloides nanus | reverse complement strand
TTTTAAAACGTGTTTTATATAGTCAAAAATGCGAATTACTGAACCTCTATGTCATTTTTCAAAATAAAACCTTGTTAGGCTCATAACGCCTCGTAGGAATTGAATTGAGAGCTCGTTGACCACCCACATGAAAGCTGAGAACCTGCCCTACAACTTTTATACAGACACTTATAGCAAGTTTTCGCTTCAATAAAAAGTTATACTTTAATCTTTGAGGCATATCCTGATTTTTTGACTGGGTTTTGGACAAAGATCTACTTTTTTGACCCTGATACAGGGATTTCTGTCAAGGACAGTTATTGAAAAAGTTGTAGCCCAGAATCCGAGGAACATTATGGTATATTGGGTTTAGCTATTTGGTGGCGATTATGATTGAGTTATGGCCATTTTATTCATGGAATATGGTAATTATTTTTGTTCTCAACATGGTATATACAATTATGGTATTTTGGCTAAAGTGCAGTTTGCTTGGCTTTTTTCCAAAATGGTGTTATTTGAGAGACCTAATATAGAGGAGTGTTATAGCGTTAAAAAAAATTGTGGGACGAATCTCTTTGGAGATGTGCGATTTTTTCAAGGTGTGGTTCTTTATGTGTTATTATAAGGTATGTACAGGGTGATCAATAATTTACTCACGTATTTAAAATATTTGCCAAAAATTGAGTTTAAATCCATTTCGGTCGCCCAATGGCTCATTCGATAGCCACCGTCATAAACTTTTTTTAAGAAGAGAAAATTATTAAAAAATATTTTAGTTTCGATTATTTAACCAAAAATACTAAAAATTACTATTTTTTGAAATTTTCCTTATTTTCAAAACTTTGCCAAAAATCGAGTATAGGATATATTTCTTCGAGCGACAGCAATCTTGAATGTTGGGAATCTGAGGGATTTTTTACAAAAGAAATTATTAAAAAAGCTTTTAAAATCGCGGTGATATGATTTTTCGAAAATTATGCTTTTATTCAAATTTTGCATTGTTTTTGAAAATAAGGAAAACATCGAAAAAAGCATAATTTTCGAAAAAACCATTGGGAGCTACTTCGGCTCTTATACCCTTATTGAACGTGCTCTCAAATCGAAAATGTTTTTCCTCAAAAATGACCCTATAGGAGGTAATTTTATGCGGGGAATCAATTGTGCGCGTTCTCGAAGCGCTCGGACCCTGATTCAGGGTCATCACCCTTGAGACACTGATTTTGTAGACACTTATAGCCTTGAATCAGGGTCCAGAAAGTGTTTTCGTGGATTGCGCGCCATCGGTTCCCCACATAAAATTATCCCCCTATAGGGTCATTTTTGATTTTGTCGGCAAGACGATGAGGAACAAAGTTACGCTCGACTTTTTTGAAAAAATTTTTTTAATACCCATGTAGAGTAGTTTATTTGCTTAGGGTGGCACTAAAACCAACATAAAAAATTTTTCAAAATTTTTTTCAAAAAAAGTCGAGCATAACTTTGTTCTTTATCATCTTACCGACAAAATAAAAAAAGAATTGAATGAAAAGCGTTTAATGGTAAAACTGTGATGTTTTTTTAAAAAAGGGGTCACAATTACTGGACAGGTGAAACACATGTGAGGGGGGCCCACTTAATGAGGAGTCCAAAATAGGGCTGAGAGTATTTTTAAAATTTTTTTAACAAATGACCTTCTAGGGGTAATTTTATGCGGAGAATCGATTGCGCGCATTCCCTAACCGTGAAAATGCTTCCTTGACCCTGATTAAGGGAAGAACCAAAAAATCGCTTATGTTTGATCCAAAAATGTTTGATTTTATCATCAATACACCGATTCCTTCCCTGAATCAGGGTCAAGGAAGCGTTTTCACGGCTTGAGAATGCGTGCAATCGATTCTCCGCATANTTTGATTTTCTCTTCAATACACCGATTCCTTCCCTGAATCAGGGTCAAGGAAGCGTTTTCACGGCTTGAGAATGCGTGCAATCGATTCTCCGCATAAAATTACCCCTAGAAGGTCATTTGTTAAAAAATTTTAAAAATACTCCCGGCCCTATTTTGGACTCCTCGTTAAGTGGGCCTCCCGAAGTAACCTAGCTCCAAAATTTTATACTACAATTTTTGTAGTCACGATGATGATTACAAAAAATGGTTTATTAAATAAAAATTTTTGCATCCAAAACAACTACGTTCTCATGGAGACAAAATTAATGTGTAAGAACAAATAATTATTTGAATGTCAATTTTCGTTAATAAGAAAACGTATTTGATATAAAAAAATTTAATGATGTCGAGCTCAAAAACTACACGTCGTTATTTAACAGCTT
The DNA here is from genome assembly GCA_900406225.1 of Acrobeloides nanus. Taxonomy (NCBI): domain Eukaryota; kingdom Metazoa; phylum Nematoda; class Chromadorea; order Rhabditida; family Cephalobidae; genus Acrobeloides; species Acrobeloides nanus. Next base: position 28,693 of record OZJO01001136.1, on the reverse strand, counting down.
ACACACGTGAAATTGGCAAGGGAGACTGGGATTTTTAGATTGCGTGACTTAATTTAAAAATTTTTACAAAAATTCGTTGGAAACAATAGCTATTTCATAGATGTAATTAAAGTTAAAGAACCTGAACTCATTGAACAGAACTCGAGAATGTATAAGAGGAATTTTTACTGATTTTTTGTTTTTACGTCATTCCTTGGAAGTTGAACCCTTTAGTGAAAAAAATAGTAAAGAACAGCATAATCTTGTGATTAGATAGGTTGTTTTTGTTACTTTTATACAGCAGACATTCTTGGCTCAGTGACTAAAGCATCATCCGCTTGACCAAAAGATCTCTGGTTCGATCCCTATCGGCGTCAACTTTAACCTAGAAAATTTCAATTTTGATGAAATTTATGCCGACTTTTTGTAGAGCGCATGAACAATATCCCAAAAAACCGCATCAAAAAATCTTTCATGGTTGTCGAGCAATCATCGAAAGTATAGTGTTTCCAACCTGCTGTTTCGCCCTGTAAAACTAATCTTTTTGAACTTTTTGTATCGCATTGTTTTGACATTATCCCACTTATCCCAATTTAATTAGGTACAATCCATATTTGTGCGTGCTAGATTCAACCATTTATTTGTGCTAACTAGATCAAGTAATACAAATAAAAGGAAGGATACATCAATTGTTCATCAAATTAGTGGAATGGTTATGGAGGCATCTAAGCCTGTATTGAACTTTAGTTTACTTCTTCTTCTTCTGTGCAATTTTCACAGTTTTCTAGCTCAAAAGCACTACGTCAAGAATTTCGGTGCGAAGGGTGACGGACGAACGGATGATACCAACGCAATAAGAAAAGCTCTTGCTGCGGCAGAAAGAAGTTACGGAGGAAGAGTTATATTCGGTCATCGATATACTTTTCTTACCGGACCTTTTAATGTGACTAGCAACGTTACTCTTGTCATAAGGGGGAAAATTCTCGGTTCTAATCAATCTAGTGCATATTCGTAAGTTTTGACAAAAATTGTACGCAATTAGTATGCCAACAGGCTCTCTGGGGTCTATTGTCGTACTTGACAAGTGACGTCAAGATAATGGCACCACGTGTTCATTTATTTTTTTAAATCCTTTTTATTTTTATAAAATATTTATGTTTAGAGTAAGCAGTCCAACTGGTGACTATGATCCATTAATTCGAATTAATAATGCCAAAAATATTACAATCACTGGTGGTGGAGTCGTGGACGGTCAAGGTGGAATATGGTGGCCATGTGCACAAAGCCCTAATATGGGAAATCCTCCATGCAACAATCGTCATCGGCAAGTTAAAAAAATTCATTTTACAGGGTGTGCGGAAATTATCCAACCCGATTAAAGTCTAGCTCAAATAATTTCCTCATACCCTGTAAGCCTAAGCCCAAGCCTTAGCCCAAGCCTTAGCCCAAGCCTTAGCCCAAGCCTTAGCCCAAGCCTTAGCCCAAGCCTAAGCCTAAGCCCAAGCCCAAGCCTAAAGCCTAAGCCCAAACATAAGCTTAAACCTAAGCCCAAGCCTAAGTCCAAGCCTAAGCCTAAGCCTAAGCCTAAGCCCAAGCCCAGGCCCAAGCCTAAGCCCAAGCCTAAGCCCAAGCCTAAGCCCAAGCCTTAGCCTAAGCCTAAGCCTAAGCCCAAGCCCAAGCCCAGGCCCAAGCCTAAGCCCAAGCCTTAGCCTAAGCCCAAGCCTTAGTTCAAGCCTTAGCCAATTATAGTCATTGAAAATTGTAGACCCAGAATTTTATACATTCAACATACATCTGGAATCACTATTCACAATATTACTTTACAAAATAGCCCCATGCAACATATAGCCTTAGTATCTGTAACCAACGTGCACATATACAATATTTCTCTTCTTGCTCCTTCTTCACACGCCAAGCCTCCTTCTCACAACACTGATGGAATCGATGTCAACGGGCAAAACATTGTTATTGAAAATAGCTATATTAGTGTTGGTAAGTTACATGTTAAAGTTTTTCCAAAAACACCATTCGCATTTTTGGAAAAATAGCCATTTTTTACGATTTTTGAAAACAAATACTAGGCGATGATGCTATTGCAATTGGAGGCAGCAATGGGCTTAGCAATAATATAACAGTTAGAAATTTGACTATTGGTTCATCACACGGCATTAGCATTGGGAGTTATACACAGGGTGGAGTTCAAAATGTTACTTTTGAGAATATTTCGATGAATGGTTCTGACAGTGGGCCGAGGATTAAAAGTCAAAGGGGCCGTGGAGGTATATTTTTTTTTGTTTTTAAGCAAAAATCGCATTGTTTCGACTCAGTACACAGGCCTTCTCTGAATCAGGGAAGCGTTTTTTCGTCAAATTCGTACTCCCCACATGTTTTTACTAGAGGGGTCATTTCCAAAAAAAATTTTCACGTGGTGCCCCCCCCCTCATTGTGTAGTAGCCCCAAAAAATTTTTTACATGGTCGCCTCTTATGATTTTTTCAGATTTTCCCCGAATTTTGAAAGTTCAGATCTCACTATCATCAAATCCTGCCTACGCCCCTGGACCCACCCACCACCCTGGGTGATACCACCTTTTCATCCTCAGTCCCAGCTCATTTTGTATGCTTTTAGGCGTTGTTCAAAATGTTATTTACTCCAATATTCAATTATATAATATGGACAACTGCATCCAATTTACTATGAATTATAGCAAAGAATATATTCCTCCATCATCATCCAATACACCAGTATTCACAAATATAACCATTAGCAATTTATCATGCCAAAATGCCAATCAGGGTTGGTGGCTTGAAGGTCTTCCTGAAAGTGTCATCCAAGCATCCTTCTCAGATATAACAATGATAAATCCAAAGACACTTTTTGGAGAGTGTACTGAAATTGGTGGAAGCTGTAGTAGTTCAAATGTGCAGTCTTATTGTCCTCCATGCATGCAAATTGTTGGTATGGATAATTCCACAAACATACTTGGAATATATAATGCGAAAATTTTTAATTTGTAAAAATGGTTTTTTTTTCATATAACCATTGAATAATTATATAAATTTATTAAAGGAGGTGCAAATTAGGGCCCTTTCTCCAAAAAATTTTTTTTCTAAAATGATCATTTTTATGGGTAATTCTATGCGAGAAATCGATTGGGCGCACTGCCAAATTGTGAAAACGCTTCCTTGACCCTGATTCAGGGAAGGGATACGTATTGACGTAAATAAATTGATTTTTGCTTCAATACACCGATTTCTTCCTTGAATCAGAGTCAAGGAAGCGTTTTCACGGTTCGGGAATGAGCGCAATCGATTCCCCGCCTAGAAAAACCTAAAAATCGACGGTTTTCTCATAAAAATCAGAAGATGTTTGATTTTCGCTTCAATACACCGATTCCTTCGTAGAATCAGGATCAAGGAAGTGTTTTCACAATTTGGCATCTAATATGGTGATCTTTATAATGATGTCGTTTTTTCTATCGTGAAACAAATCATCTTTAGCGGTTTCAATTCTAAATTACTTTTAAATACAAACTTAAATAATTTAACCTTTTTCGCAGCTCTTCAAATTCATCTTGAAACATTGGCTCATATTGATATGTTAATGTTGGATCGCCTTCGTCTTTTAACATTTCGTCCATTATATCTTTAGACTCAACACTTCTTTTTGTTCTTTCATTTCCACTACTTCGTATTGCAGCTCTGAGATAGAATCGTATCCAACTTTTCTGTTCAACAAAAATGTGGAACGTTGTCTTTTGTACGTAATATGTAGAAAAGGATCAAGCTATAAAAAAATCATGTCAAATCCGCCTTTTTAGAAAAATCATATGATTTGTTTTATTTTAGTCATGCACTCTGTCAAAAAATAATTAGGTCTATGAGGAATACACGTGATTTTGAGGAAGACATTTGAATAAATGTTATGGATAATTATGACCAAAATTGTACATAGGATGTATAAACTAGAATCGGTTTTTGGTTCGACCATTGGGAACATAGAATGTTTTTACTGAACAAAAATTGCGAAAAATTCTCCACTAAAAAAATAATCTAAAAAGACAGAGTGTCCAATGTTACGTTACACTAAATTTGATCGAACATATCTTTCGATAAAAGATTTTTCGATGCGTTTTTTTTAAATGGAGACAAAACAATTCTGGACAACTTATATAAGACACCATCAAAATTTGCATACCGTAAAAATTCTAATAGAACCCCATGGGGTTCTATTTTTCAATCCACTAAAAATGCAAAAAAATTGAAATAAGGAAAAACATAAGGTTATGTTTTTCTCTCTAGAGTGGGGATCTATTAATTTCCTTCATGGCGCAGTAGTAGAGCGTCAGCCTATAGACCCAACATACCGAGGGTTCGAATCCCACCCGAGTCGAATTGATTTTGTCAACTTTTTTTCATGCACTCTGTCAAAACATAACTAGATCATGAATTTAAAAAAATTTTTAACTCAGAGACCTCCTATTTTACGGGACGGGGCCCCGTACGGGGTGGAATGTCTACTTTACGGGGCGAATTTCAAATATGTCAATTGATTTTTTTTGACGTAAAAAGTTTCCTTACTACATGGCTAGTGCAACGCTGCAAAAATGGGACGGCGGCATTTTTTATTCTTGAAGATATACCAATCTATGTGTTTTAGCCTTTTTTGACCCCATGGACCCCCTATTTTACGAGTTTTTTTATAGAGAAATGCTAGAACATTAATTCTTTTTTTTAAATGATGGGCCCACTTAGCTAGTTCCAAAAACGCAAAAACGGAGGCGACCTGCTTATCATTTTATCCCCACTTTAACACTTTTTCCTCTTTTTTGACCTAAAAAAATAGGCTAAAACACATATATTAGTATATCTCCAAGAATAAAAAATGCCGCCTCCCCGTTTTTGCAGCGTTACACTAACCATGCAGTAAGGAAACTTCGTACGTCAAAAAAATGTTCAATTGACATATTTGAAATTTGCCCCGTACGAGGCCCCGTCCCGTAAAATAGGGGGTCTCTTTAACTCGTGATGTAAAAAAGTTGAGAAAATCAATTCGACTCAGGTGGGATCGAACTCTCGATATGTTAGACCTGACGCTCTACTACTGCACTATGAAGGCAATTAATTGAATTTCTGTGTTCCCGATGGTCGAACCAAAAATACGACTCTACATCCTATGTACAATTTTGGTCATAATTATTCATAACATTTATTCAAATGTCTTCCTCAAAATCACATGCATTTCCTCATAGATCTAGTTATTTTTTGACAAAATGCATGACTAAAATAAAACAAAGCACATGATTTTTCTAAAAGGCGGATTTGATATGATTTTTTTATACAGAGCTTGATTCTTTTCTACATATCACGTACAAAAGACAACGTTCCATATTTTTGTTGAACAGAAATGTTGGATACGATTCTATCTCAGAGCTGCATAAAAGCAACCATTTTTCTCCAGTTATATCAGTTTACATAATTGTCAAAATCATGTTGTCCTTCAAATGTTTTTCGTATCTTTTTGTTCTACATGTCGCTTTTGGGCAAACCATGATCGGCAAAGTTATTCCTTATGACCTCAGGAATTCAACGAGCTATCGTCCATAACGGATCATAGATTTTGAATTTTCTATTGTACGATATTTTCGTTTCAATACATAGACTTTAAATTTTGAATTTGTGTACATGTTTTCGTTGTAATACACAAACTTTTTTGAGAAGAATTGCTATGGAGACATCTAAAATTGTGGTGTACTTCCCACTTCTTATTCTTCTGTGCAATCTTCCAGGTTTCCTAGCTCAAGTTTATTCTGTCAGAAGTTTCTCTGCGACCGGGAACGGACAAACGGATGATACCAACGCTGTAAGAGCTGCTCTTGCAGCCGCAGCCAAGAGCAACGGAGGAAGCGTTTTATTCGATACTGGATATACTTTTCTTACTGGTCCTTTCAATGTAACTAGTAATGTTATTCTTGATATAAGAGGAAAAATTCTCGGATCTAATCAATCTAGTGCATACTCGTAAGTTTTGGCAAACAATTGGACTATAGGGTTTGCGGATGATTTCCATCACAGAAAATTGCCACAAAAGGATAATTGCCACCGGCTGACAATTTCCATCGGCGGACAATTTCTACTTGCGAACAATTTCCATCAGCAGACGCTTGCCACCGTTTGACATTGTCACCAGTGAAAATTGCCACCGGCGGACAATTGCCATCGACGGATAATTGCCACCCTCCCCCCGAAAACCCGTTACTTCAATTGGAGTGAGGAGTCCAGAAAAGTTTGGTATACACAATAACAGGATGGAATCGTTCAAACAGCACAAAGACGGAATGAACAATAACGGGATGACAAGAACCGGACGATTTCAGATCTCGCCTCCTAAAAGGAATTTTGATATGGTGTCAAAGACTTTTTTGCTCAGGATAAAAATGCTTAGGCGTAGGCTTGGGCTTAGGCTTAAGCTTAGATGTAGGCAGCTGAGAAAAGCAGTCTATTATACTATCTAAAAATTCTTTAAAGGAGCTGAGATCTGAAGAAAAAATTGTCCCGTTCTTATTCATCTCGTTCGATCATTCCGTTCTTGTCGTTCCGTTCGATCGTTTCGTCCTTTTTTATCCCGTTCTTGTTCATCCCATCAACTCGTCCCGCTATTGTGTATGCCAAAAATTGTTTATCGTAACATGATCGTCGTACCTCTTTTTACTGTTATACAATTTATGTTTAGGGTAAGCAGTCCAACTGGTGACTATGATCCATTAATTGGAATCAATAATGCTAACAACATTACAATCACCGGTGGTGGGGTCGTGGACGGCCAAGGTGGAATATGGTGGCCATGTGCACAAAGTCCTAATACGGGAAATCCTCCTTGCAACAATCGTCATCGGCAAGTTAAAAAAATTCATTTTACAGGGTTTGCGGAAATTATTCGACCCCCTATTGTCGGATACTTTTCACCATAGCTTTTGTTAGGAACATCTATACATCGAGATCTTGGTGTCTTTTTAAAGCTCATGTTCATAGCTTTAAAATGACACCAAGATCGTGGTGTATGGTTGTTTCTATCAAAAGTTATGACGAAAAAAATATCTAGATATATCTTTATTATAGGGGCTCGGATAATTTCCTCATACCCTGTAAGCCTAAGCCCAAGACAAGCTTAAGCCAAAACCCAAGCCCAAGCCTAAGCCCAAGCCTAAGCCCAAGTCTAAGCTCAAGCCAAGCCAACAAATTCAAACAAAAATTTCAAAAAATTTGTATATTACAACGAAAATAAGGGCTTCGATAATTTCCTTATACCCTGTAAATGAATTTTCAAAAATTGAAAAATCATTATTTTATGTAGTCATTGGAAATTTTAGACCCAGAATTTTAAACATTCAACATGCAACTGGAATCACTATTTATAAAATTACTTTACAAAATAGCCCCATGCAAAATATAGCCTTAGTATCTGTAACTAACGTGCACATATACAATATTTCTCTTCTTGCTCCGTCTTCACACGCCAAGCCTCCTTCTCACAACACTGATGGAATCGATGTCAACGGGCAAAACATTGTTATTGAAAATAGCTATATTAGTGTTGGTAAGTTACATGTTAAAGTTTTTCCAAAAAAATTTCCAAAAACGACATTCGCATTTTTGAAAAAATAGCCATTTTTTACAATTTTTGAAAAAAAATCTAGGCGATGATGCTATTGCAATTGGAGGTAGCAGTGGGCTAAGCAATAATATAACAATTAGAAATTTGACTATTGGTTCATCACACGGTATTAGCATTGGGAGTTATACGAAGGGTGGAGTTCAAAATGTTATTTTTGATAATATTTCGATGAATGGCTCTGACAGTGGACCGAGGATTAAAAGTCAAAGGGGCCGTGGAGGTATATTTTTTTAATAAACTCGGATTCCCCGCATCTTTTTACCCCAAAAGGGGTTGTTATTATACAAAAATCGCATTTTTTTGACTTTTCGCTTCAATACACAAGTTTTCCCTGAATCAGGGACGGTTTTTCTCTTAGAAAATGTCAAATTCGGATTTCCCGCATGTTTTTACCTCTAGAGTGGTCATTTCCAGGAAAAAAGTTTCGAAACATTTTTCACTTGGGAGGCCCCACCCTATTGTGTAGTAGCTCCAAAATTTTTTTACATGGTCCTCTTATGATTTTTTCAGATTTTCTCGAATTATCCTGGGACCCACCCACTCACCACCCAATGGGTGGTACCACCTTTTCGCCCTCGGTCCCAGCTCATTTTGTATGCTTTTAGGCATTGTCCAAAATGTTACTTATTCCAATATTCAACTATATAATATGGACAACTGTATCGGATTAACAATGAATTATAGCGAAGAATATATTCCTCCATCGTCATCCAATACGCCAGTTTTCAAAAATATAACAATTAAGAATTTATCATGCCAAAAAGCTAATCAGGGTTGGTGGCTTGAAGGTCTTCCTGAAAGTGTTATCCAAGCATCCTTCTCAAATATAACAATAACAAATGCAAAGACACTTTTTGGAGACTGTACTGCAATTGCTGGAAGTTGTAGTAATTCAACTGTGAAGCCTTATTGTCCTCCTTGTATGCAAATTGTTAATTCTGGTTAACATCACAAGCAAACTTGAAATCCATAAATCAAAAAATAGAATTTTATAACAGAAAAGGATTTTTTAAACCCTTATAAATTATAAGTTATAATTATATAAATTTGGTAACAATTAAAAATTGCACAGTTAAAGTTCAAAGCAATGATTTTCATGCTTCATAAATGCGCGCAATCGATTCCCCGCATAAATTTACCCCCAGAAAGTCATTTTCAGGCAGAAAATTTCGTTTCAATACACTCACTCCGATTCCCTGATTCAGGATCAGAGAAGCGTTTTCAAGCTTCGGGAATGCTAATAAGGTCATTTTTGAAAAAAAATTTCCGGTTGAAAAAACATGAAAAAATCGCCCAAATTCCGGTTTTTTATATACCCTGTAATATTTTACTAAAAACCGTGAATATTTAAAAAAAAATAAGCAAGCTTCTAAATTTTATAAGTATCGCAGAAGATCATTGCTAGATAGCTCTATCACACCAGTCTCAGAAGCTGGTAAAGGCGAAGGATGATTGCTAAGACCCTAAAAATAAATATGTTTTAGGCTATACAGGGTGGCCCAAATGAACCCGACACCTCCTCCCCTCCATTCAAAATGAACCATCGTTTTTAATCAAAAATAATCTAAAAACTTATCTTTCCTGGGGTAATTTTATGCGAGGAATCGATTGCGTGTATTTACAATTCGTGAAAAATTTTGCCTGACCTTAATTCAGGTAATTTTCGTTTCAATACATCTTTCCCTGATTTAGGGTCGGAAAGATTTTTGTTTAAACATAATTTTCCGGGGGTAATTTTATGCGATGAATCGATTGCGCGCATTACCGAACCGTAAAACTCCTTCCCTGGTCATGATTCTTAGAGGGGATGTGAAAATTGAAGCGAAAATTGCATGAATAGGCAACAAGGAAGTGTTTTCATGCTTGAATCGTAAATTATTTGAATTAGGATCAGGCAAAAAAATTTTTTATATAGAAAATACGCGCAATTGATTCCTCGCATAAAATTACCCCAGGAAGATGATTTTTCAAATAAGCTTTTTGATTAAAAACAATTATCGGTACTAGTTTCGAATAGCGACCGCAAATAACAGGGGTCTGGGTCCAAAAATTTTTTCGAATGGAGGGGGCACATTAAGCTGAACATCGCGTAATTTCGAAAGGATTGGAACTCAAAAATCCGAGTGCTACAAGTTGTTATTTATGATGAGGACATCAACTTTTATTTGACCTCAAAAAATTTTGTCTACTAGAAAACAAGTTATTTCAAAAAATAGATTTTTAGGCATTTTGCTTTTGAAAGCCCTTGAAAACTCGATTTTATTATTACTTTTTTAAAATCTTTATGCCTATCATGTAGAATTGCGTTCACTGATCATTTTTTATTTTTATATCATAGGACGTAGACCTCATTTTCATGGAGAAAAATTGCAAAAAAGTGAGGTGACTGGGGACAGTGCAAAAAAGAATTGTCCCTGGCGGGGATCGAACAGCCACCTCTGGTGGCAAAAACAAATAGCATTGCCAATGCGCTACAGAGGACATATGATTAAAAAGTCTTTAATTTCGTTATGATTTGTGAAATTTTAATTGTCTCCAGTCACTTCTGGAAATCTATTTTTTGAAATAACTTTTTTTCTAGTAGATAAAATTTTTTGAGGTCAAATAAAAGTTGATGTACTCATCATAAATAACAACTTGTAGCACTCGGATTTGTGAGTTCCAATCCTTTCGAAATCAGCTTGATGTGGGGGGGGGGGGGTGTCGGGTCCATTCGGGTCACCTTGTAGTTTAAAAAATACCGGCCCAATCGAATAAACAGCAGCTACTTCATCACCAGACATATACGGGGACCACCATAGCTTCGGTTTTTGTGTGGGTACCAATTCTTCGATAATATCTCCTGAAATACATTATAAAGGACTAGTCGACTCGGAAAAAAACCTATATAAAAATAATATATTCGGAAAGAGCATGAAAAATGGAGCATTTTTTGTTTTTACGACAACCTCTGAATCGTTGTAGTTTTCGAGATGATTGCGTTTGAAATTTGAATTTTGGGCTCATACTTTTCGTTGTAATATACAAACTTTTTTGAATTTTTTGTACTAAAATCGTCAAATTTCAATGCAAATATCTTAAATATTGTAAATTATGAATTGTTAACGAATAAAAATAATTTATTTTTCATTTTTTGAGCAAAAAGTCAATTTTTGTGTGAAAAATTTGAAAAAGTTTGTTTATTACAACGAAAACATGCACTTTTTCAAATTTTTGGTATAAAAATTGACTTTTTTTTTTATCAAACAATGAAAAATAAATTATTAACAATTCATAATTTACAATATTAAAGATATTTGCATGGAAATTTAACGATTTTAGTACAAAAAATTCAAAAAAGTTTGTGTATTACAACGAAAACATCAACCCAAATTCAAATATAAAACGCAATTATCTCGAAAAGTACAACGATTCAGAGGTTGTCGTAAAAACGAAACATGCTACATTTTTCATGATCTTTCCGAATATATTATATAGGGTTTTTTCGAGTAGAGTGGTCCTTTAATGCATTAGTTTAAAAACGTGCCTTCAATAGTTCTCATTGGTCTTTTGTGTGGTATAGCTGATTTGGGACGCTCTCGTATCGTTGGCCGTTGAGTAACAGGTCGACTTCTAGCACTTATACTAATTACATCGGCTTCTTTATGTTCAACAAGCAGTGAAGAGCCACCGTTTGCATGTTCTGATTTAATTGTTTCTAAAAATTAATCCCTGAATCAGGGAATCAGAGTGTGTGTATTGAAGCGAAAATCGAACATGTTTAGATTTTCTGCCTGTAAATGATGCGGGTATTTCCGAAATGTGAAAACGCTTTCCTAATTCAGGGAATGGGAAGGTGTATTGAAGCGAAAATCGAAAAATTTTCTTTTTTCGGCGGAAAATAGGCTCTGTAGGGGTTTTTCTAAGCGGAGGATCAATACGCGCATTCCCAAAGCATGATATTCCTTGCACGAAACCCCTAGAGAGTATATTTTCCGGTGAAAAAAGACAATTTTTTAGATTTTCGCTTCAATACACACCTACCCCATTCCCTGAATCAGGACCAGAATAGCATTTTCACGCTTCGGGAATGCATTTTTTGCAGCAAATCGATTTTGCTCAAAAATTGAATTTTTCTCAAAAAATAGTTTTATACAAGAATTGAAATTTTTGCTCAAAATCGAATTTATGAAATAAAAAAAGCTGTAGAATATGCATGAAACGTATAAAAAAATGACATGATAATTGAGAGGACCGAAAGACAATTGCCTAAGCTTTAACGAAAAGAATAGAGTAATGGTGTATTGCCTTCATCGAGAGCTTGTTCGTCTCCTCCATTGAAAAATTTCGACAATGATGCCTTAAGTGGAAATGGAGATTGGCTATTAGCAGGCGACCAAATAAACATGTGTTTTTAGTAGTTGGAGTCTGCTGCCTTTTTTCTTATATGTGCGTGTAATTGCGGAAGTTTCTTTGGAATCAGCTCAATTCATTTCATATCAAATGTTGATAATCGGCGTCTTCATTGTCTCCACACGTTTCTTTCAAGTAATAGTCTTCCATTTGCGCTTGAGTTTTTGCTTTGCCTTTCTCAAGGGCTAGCTAGTTTAATTGGCCTCATTCCCCGTGTAAGATGAAATTGATGAAAATAGGCTCTAAGCGATTAGAATACACCGATGGCAAACGAGTCTGACTTTTTTTCTCCAACTAAATCTTACTTTTTTTCTTGCGATACTTAATTACTATAAAATTTCAACACTTTTTTGTTGAAATTTTGCATATATTTTGAAAAGAGTATTCAACTTTTGCATTTTTTTCGCAAATTCGATCTAACAAAACATGGTACGGCATACAAAAAATCCGAAAAGGTGAAGACAAGGGTTAAAATTTTTTTAAATGTCATAATTGAAACAGCTCACCGAGCGAATCAAAACGAGTACCATATCTTGGGAATTTGTGGATTTTGTCCATGGCCGAGTGGCTAAAGCGAACGATTTTTAAGCAAAAACTTCGATTTTGAGCAAAATTTTGATTTTTGAGCAAAAAATTCAATTTTGAGAAAAAAATTGAATTTTTGAGAAAAATTCAATTTTGAGCAAAAATTTGATTTTTGAGCAAAAAATTCAATTTTTGAATAAAAATTTGAATTTTTCTCAAAAATTCAATTTTTTTCTCAAAATTGAATTTGAGCAAAAATTCGATTTTGAGCAAAAATTTCGATTTTTGAACAAAAATTCGAATTTTGCTCAAAAATTCAATTTTTTTCTCAAAATTGAATTTGAGCAAAAATTTCGATTTTTGAACAAAAATTTCGTTTTTGAACAAAAATTCGAATTTTGCTCAAAAATTCAATTTTTTTCTCAAAATTCGATTTTGAGCAAAAATTTGATTTTTGAGAAAAAAAATTCAATTTTTGAGCAAAAATTTGAATTTTGAGCAAAATTCGATTTTCAAAGGACGCGGGTTCGATCCCGTGCCCAAAAGTCAGTTTTTTATTTTGTTGTCAAAAGTTATAAAAATTTTTGCATATCTATATTTTTATGCGGGAAATATGATGGCGCTATTATTTTTCCATGAAAACTTTTGGAAAAATCGGAAAATAACTTTTTTGAACTTTTTTGATTTTTCGATTTTTCCAATTTTTCCAAGAGTTTTCACGGAAAAATAATAGTGCCATCGTGTTCCCCGCATAAAAATATGAATATGCAAAAAATTTTCATGACTTTTGATAACAAAATAAAAACCTAACTTTTGGGCGCGGGATCAAACCCGTGTCCTTTGAGTGAAGGCCAAGCGTGTTACCAACTTGGCCATGGGGAAAATCCCCAAAACCCCATGATACTCGTTTTGAAGCGCTCGGCGAGCTGAGTCGATTGGCGACATTTTTAAAAAATTTTGACCCTCCTTTCATCTTTTAGGATTTTTTGTACTTCGTGATGGCTTATTTACACTTTATCCATATTTTTTTGATTCTCAGTTTTCTATTCATTTTATATGCTCATAAAAATGTTTAATTAAGCCTACCGTAATAACTTTGAAACAACAAAATTTGATATGATAGCCTAATTAGAACTCGAACAGAAATTTGATAATGCTTGTTACGGTGCTCAATGTTTTGAACCCACTATACGTGCGCTAATTGCTATCATATTCCTTCTCACTTATCTAATTCCTTGTTGGATAATCGTTGTTTTATTCTTTAAGTTTTTTATTTTATGGGATTATATTACCCTGTTCATGGCTAGCTTTATATAAAGTGTCGGATACATGGCGAATTGTATAAAGAAGCCGACTATCCGATCTGGCAAGTTAAGCAATGTTGGGCCCGCATGTTCGATTCCCATGAGGATAAAAGTTTTGCGTTTCAAAAATTTTTACAATAAAGGAGTAAAAAAATTTTTGAAAAGCAAAAGTTTTACTCTCGTGGGAATCGAACCTGAGGGACCAACGTTGCTTAACTTGCCAGATCGGATGGTCGGCTTCTTTATACACTTCGCCACGTAGATAACACTTTATATAAAGCTATCCATGAAAAGGGTAAATAAAGTTGGAAATATGACCGAGTAAAAGGCCCATTTTACGTTTTTAAGTACATATTAGATCATGTTAGGCGTGAAAAACGACTGTGAAACCAATTGACTTTTCAAGATAGGCACGCCAGAAAAAAAGAATCTGGACGATGAGACTCGTCTATTTTTTCGAGCTATTAAAGTTTATATAACGTCTGACTATTCCGTGGATTTTACTATTTTAGGTTCATAAAAATTCATAGTTTTTTGAACACTCCTTCAATTTCAAGAATTTTGTATTGAAACGAAATGTTTTAACAGGCAAAATAAGATCGACTCAGGTGGGATTCGAACCCGAGGCATTTAGACTCGAATCTTTTAGCACTACCACTGAGCCAAGTTCACGATAAAAATCGTGNCTTCAATTTCAAGAATTTTGTATTGAAACGAAATGTTTTAACAGGCAAAATAAGATCGACTCAGGTGGGATTCGAACCCGAGGCATTTAGACTCGAATCTTTTAGCACTACCACTGAGCCAAGTTCACGATAAAAATTTAATTTTGCTTATAATTTAACATGAATTTTTTAATAATAACTTTTTTTCAAAAAATTTTTCTGAATGTTGCTCAGAATAGCTTAAAATAACAGAATATACCGGAAATTTGAAAGAGTATTCCCGTGTTAAACGGTGTCAATCCCTTCGCTTCAATACACAAAAAGGTTCAAAATTTTAACTCAATTTTGTTTCGTATTTATCTCTTCAGGGTTAACGAATTAGAATTTACTTCTAACGCAAAAAAGTTGATCGCCCCAACTTGAACTTTCTTTTAAAAATTTTTGTTCAAAACCGGACTGATTTTTTGCTTTTTAAAGTTTCTTACTTTCAGAAACGATAGAATCCAAAACCTCGGGAGCCGCAACTTTTGATAGCACATTCGAAGCTACATCACGTTCTACCGGCTCTCGGACTATAATATATGGCTCATGTGGATACTTCTCTAGCGATCTAAATTCATACTATAGCGGATTATAGTTTATGCATCTGACAATCATCGTAGGTATTTATGGAATATTGGTTTCATCACCATGAACGATACTATAAATCCCTTCGGAAGATAAGACGGCCTCAAGCGGTAAGTTTGGTTCAAATATAAGTAAACTTGGAGCTACTACACAATAGGGGGGCCACCTACGTGAAAAAATTTTGCGGGGAATCTGAATTTGACAATTTTGAAGCGAAAAAATGCTTCCCTGATTCAGGGAAGACCTATGTATTGAAGCGAAAAGTCGTAAAAATGCGATTTTTGCAACTTTCGCTTCAATAAATAAGTCTTTCTTGAATCAGGGAAGCGTTTTTCGCTTCGAAATTGTAAAATTCGGATTCCTCGCATTTTTTACCTCAGAGGGATTCTAGAAAAAATTTTTTCGAAAAATTGTTCACGTGGGTTGCCCCAGGGATATCAAAGAACTGACCTTTTAGGTCAGTTAAAACTGACCTTAAGGAGTTTCAAACTCCTTAAGGTCAGTTCCAAACTGACCTAGGTAAGTTTCAAACTTACTTTCATTTACATTATATGTTCATCAAATTTTTTCTCCTTGATAAGTTCGACACGCAAGCTAGACAACGATGTAATTTTTTGCATCGAACTTATCAAGGAGAAAAAATTTAACGAGCATATAATTAAGGAAGAATAGGTCAGTTCTTTGATATCCCTGGGTGGCCCCTCCCTATTGTTTAGTAGCTCCGTAAACAAAAAAAACTGCTTTTGTACGTGATTGGTAGTTCCCTATTTGGCTAGTCATGCCTTTCTTGTTACCTTTCTTTGTCGTAAGAATTTTCCCTTTCTTCAACTTCAGTCTGTACATTCTGATCAATGCTTGTAGCAGTTTTTTCTTCATCAATCGCTCTTGTAGAATATTTAGGTAGAGGGCGACCGCAGGTATTGTAATAAATAAACAATAATATCCATCCAAAAATTACTATTAGCAGTCCACTTCCAATTATGATGGCTAAAATCTGTTGGTATTGAGTTATAAAATTCGATTTTGAGAAAAAAAAATTCAATTTTTGAGCAAAAATTCGATTTTTGAACAAAAAAGTCGAGTCAACGGTATTTATTTTTGCATTGAAAATATTTGAATTTGTAATGAAAAAAATGATAAACTTTTATTAGGCAGAAAACCTAAGCCTTAGCAGAAATCCTAAGCCTCCCAAGTAGCTCAGCCTAAGAATACTAATCCTAAGAAGCCTAGGGTAAAAATGAAAAAAAATTTNAAAGGGGTGTACTTTGTAGCCGCATCTCGAAAAAAATTTATTTTCACAAAAAAGACCCTATTGGGGGTAATTTGATGCGAGAAATCGATTGCGCGCATTTCCGAAGCGTGAAAATGCTTCACCGACCCTGATTCAGGGAAAATATAGATTTTTCGACCTTTTTTATACTAGTAATTGGTTTGAAAAGACGTTTCACCATCAACAAGCCTCGGTGATGCAGTGACAAAACACCAGCTTAGTGGTTACGTGGGACTCGAACCCGCGACAAAGGTCGCGGGTTCGAGTTCCTCTTGTTGACAAGTTTTTTTGCACAAAGTAAAAATCGAAAAATTTTGCAAAAAATTTTTCGATTTTTACTTTGTGCAAAAAAATTTAGCTACAAGCGGGATTCGAACCCATGACCACTAAGCCGATGTTTTGTCACTGCACCACCGAGGCTTGTTGATGGTGAAACGTCTTTTCAAATCAAGTACTAGTATAAAAAAGGTCAAAAAAATCTATATTTTCCCTGAATCCGGGAGCATTCTCACGCTTCGGGAATGCGCGCAATCGATTTCTTGCATCAAATTACCACCAATAGGGTCTTTTTTGTGAAAATAAATTTTTTTTCGAGATGTGACTACAAAGTACACACCCCCCCCCACCCTTCCTTTAACGAATTTGACAAGGGAGCGGATGTGGATCGAACTTACGTTAGTCCATTCGGCCCAACGTTGCTTAACTTGCCAGATCGGACGGTTAGCACACTGCAAACGCACGAATTGTTTGACCAAATTTTTTAGTTTATTTGGGTGAAATGGACTATACTTTCTCAGGTGATTATTTCCGTCATATTTTTTACCTATAATCCACCATCTTGATTCTTCAGTTTTGTTGATTTCGAATTCAGCTAAAATTTGACAATTAAAAAAATCATTTGTCTTGATGAATTTCATGCAAAAAAACCTATAGAGTTTCAACGAATTTATCAACAATTACTTACATTTAACCGAAATGACTGGATATTGTACAATTGCTGATAATTGCGAGAGAGTCAACAATGAAATGTCTTCTACAATTACCTAAAAGATTGTTATAAAGTGTTAAAATTGTCGAACTACTACACAATAGGGGGAGGGGGGCACCCACGTGAAAAAATTTTCAAAAATTTTTTCTGGAAATGGCCCTTGTAGGGGTAAAAACATGTGGAGAGTCAGAATTTGACATTTTTGAAGCGAAAAAACGCTTTCCTGATTCAGGGAAGGCCTGTGTATTGAAACGAAAAGTCGAAAAATTCTCATTTTTTTGCTAGGCTTAGGCTTAGAATTAAGTTTGGGCTTAGGCTTAGACTTAAGTTTAAGCTTAGTTTTAGATTTAAGCTTGGGCTTAGACTTAAAGAGGATGCAAATTAGGGCCCTTTCTCCAAAAAATTTTTTTTGAAAAATGACCTTCTAGGGGTAAAAATAGGGTGAAAAATCGATACACACATCACCGTCGCGTGAAAATGCTTCCTTCACCTTGTTTTCGCGAAAATAGCACTATTCTCTTTGACGTTTGGAATTATGCAAATTTTAAGCAAACGTGAAATAGTGCTAATTTCACAAAAACAAGGTGAAGAAAGCATTTTTACACGACGGAAATGTGCGCAATCGATTTTTCACCCTATTTTTACCCCTAGAAAATCATTTTTCAAAAAAATTTTTTTGAAGAAAGGACCCTAATTTGCACTCCTTCAAGTAGTTTTAGAGAATGTTTTTGCGACTTTTCGTTTCAATACACAAGCCTTCCCTGAATCAAAGAAGTGTTTTTTTGAAAAATTTTTCACATGCCTGCCCTCCCCCCCCCCCTATTGTGTAGTAGCACCGAGATTGTGTTCTATCTAACTTGTGCTTCAATAAGTTTTTCTTCAAAATATACAACAAAATCAAGCCGCACAATTCCATGTATTGAATTTACTCCAAGAATTTGAACGGTGAAAGGGTTGTTGGTCCGATTTGNCCGAGATTGTGTTCTATCTAACTTGTGCTTCAATAAGTTTTTCTTCAAAATATACAACAAAATCAAGCCGCACAATTCCATGTATTGAATTTACTCCAAGAATCTAAAATAATTACTTATGCACTCGATTCAGAGTCGAATAAAAAAATTTTGGCGCTCAGTTTAGCTTCGTATGTTTTTGCAATTTTTAGCTTCCCACCACCGCCTTCTCGTCTTAATGCATGCATGCAGCACTTCCAAAAAACGGCAATAACGATTGTGCCTTGAGCGAGAAATTCCGATTCGGAGTTAGCCGCCGGCAAACCAAACCACTGCCCATTGTGAAATGTGCTGCTTTTATGACGAGGTTCTCTCTTGGCTGGCGCAAGACCGCGTTTTTGGCACCCTCAACACCAGACACTCAAAACTTGCCTAGAAAGACCTCCTGAACCGGAGATTGTCTTTCTCTGACGCCATTATTCGAATTTTGCTCAAGCCGATTGTGCTGCTGTTCTTTGCAGTTGTAAGAGACGGAGACGTGCAACTAGAGGGGAATTATGCTCCAACCTTGTCTTTAAACTCTTTAGCAGGCAACAAAGAAAAAAGTGCCAGTGTTTTCTCGGATATTATGTGCGAAGAAATTGACACCCTTTTTATTTGCTATCCTTTTTGAGTATAGCTTTATTG